>JAXQGT010000368.1:0-12623 GCA_037040375.1 Basipetospora sp. M8501
CGACCGGAATCGGTAGGTACCAGGCGGCTGTCGGAGCCAGCCGTGGGCGGGCGCCGTCGTCTGCTTTTGTCGGGTATTGGTGGTGGCGCCGCAGCCTCGGACGGCTTGGGCACAGCAGCAGGCGCATCGCGGACAGAGGGCGGCGCGGGCCTCCTCGGCCGCGGTGCACTGAAGTCGTGTACTCGTGTGCCCCTGATCCGCGGATCGTACGCCGGCTCAGACGTAGTCTTTAGTGGCAGCGGCAACAGGTCCGGGGCATTCTGGTTCGCCTTCCTCCTCATAAGAAGAGTGGACATGGGATTCTTAAGGAAGGGAAGACCCTTTTTGCCCTTGGGCAGCTCGGCGGGCGCCATCGGTTTCGGCGGCTGGTAGGGGTCGGGGGGCAAATTCGTGCTGGGCGGGGGTATCCGGGTGCCGGGGCTCGTGACAGAGTTGCGCAGGTCGGTAGGGGTGACGAAAGAGGGAGACCACTTGTCCGAGAGAGGGTTCGACTGGGAGGAGACGCTGGTGCCCGGGGGGGAAAGCACCGATTGTGGGTAAGTGCGGATCTGGGCGTCCCGGCTGGATGCGTTCGGCAGGTCTTGGTGCGAGGCGACGCGTCTGTAGTTTTGGAGTGCTACGCCACCGATAAAGCCGGTGTCCTCGCCGAATTGCCTCGCGGGCGACGGCCGCGGCGCATCCCGTTCCGGCACGTCCTCGCTCTGGTTTCCGTCTGGTGCCCTTAGAGGACGGCTCTCGTACGCGTTGTGAGAAAAATCGGGTAGATCGAAGGTCGCATCGACGGAGGTGATGCGCGGTATCGGCGGCAGGGTCGGCGGGAGGGAAGGGTTTGGCGAGGATGGTAGTAGGTGCTTGGCAGGGCTGCCGGGGTTCAGCTGCTGCTGTTGCTGCTGCGGCAGGGGAGGCAAGTCGGCCACGGGGGATGACGGGTTCGACGACCCCCGACGATGGAAGCGGAGGTTGGACAGCATGGCAACGGTTGTTTCACCGGGTCGGGAGGAGAAGTTTTTGTGTGGTGTGAGCTGACTGGCCGTTTTCCTGCGGGTGGTCTGCGGTCGCGACCCGGGAGAGGCTGCAATCTAGCGCGGAACGAGGCAGTATGCTGGATCCCAGCGTCAGGGCGCCATGGAGTAGGGTAGACACGTCGTCGCGATAAAATCTCGGCGAAACGGTCCGATCGTGTTGTAAGAAAGCGATCGGGGTGGGACTGCGGAGATCACGTCCACGTCACAAGCTCGAGAGACGTCAGTTTCGACGCGGCGCAGATGCGAGCGTTGTCGACATAGGTCAGAGGAGCCTCCGGAGTCGAGAGATGTCCTTGGCGGGTTCAGCTCGTTTGTTCCGCGGTGGAAATTGAAGGATTGACAGCAGGGGTTTCCAAGTATGAAAGGCGAGCCCGCATTCTCGACGTTGTGCGACTGTTGCCTGCACGTGTATTCCGTTCTTTTAGCACGAGGTGGAGATGTCTGGAGCAAGTCCACTTCAGTCGGAGGTCACTGGGCGCATTGATTCGTCTCGTCTGCCAGCAGCCATTTTTACACTGCCCACATTGCGCTAATGACGGCAGTCACATTAGACGGAAGTACTACCCTGTGCTCTAACATAGCTTAAGGTACGCGACAGTACCAGAACGGTACCGTACTACGGAGCTCTAAAGGACGCCACGGCTCGTATCTCGCAGGTCAAGTCGAACCTTATCCGGACATCGCGCTCCTATGTGTACTCCTTCTTGAAGGGTCCTATCCGTAGGTTTGCATCTCTTCATTAACGAGGATAATTGATGGTGGCGTACGCTCGTGTGATTGATGGATTGTGCTCGGCGCGGGTCTTGGCCGTGATTGTTTCAGTATGAAAAGGTCTCGGTTAACGCTTGATCCTGGAGATTCTCAAGGTACCTCGTGTCACTCGAGACAGCAGAGCTGTTGCCATATTACATAACGTACCCTGTGTTGATGCTGAACGTGGCAGTTGGCGGGCAGTAGTGACGAGCAAGCAACGCAGGTCGACATGAACACGATGTCTCGACTCTCGACCCTTAATTCTGCGACTCCAAGACTCGAGATCGATAGCGCGCATCATCCCCGCCCGCCTCCTATTCTCTCGGAACAAATATCAATCCTTAAGCGACAAACTCCTGTTTGTTATTGCACATGTTCCTACCACTACCGTATCTTACTAATCTCGACACTTCTCCACCCCCGGGCTTCATCATGAGAACCCATGTGGTGGACTCTGGCACTCCACAATGCCTCATCCTCACTACCATCAGTGATCCACCTGCCGATCTGATCTGCCCTAAATCAACCATGGATGACCGGTTGTATCTGCTAGGGACATGTTCCAAGGCCTCCGGTCCATGTGATACAACCTAGGTGGCGCCCAGTGATCGCGCAACGCCTATACGAGGCGCCTTGGTTCTGATTTATTCACTCACAGATGTTCGTATCCATTACGCCCATGAATTCTGTTAGTCTCCTAGTCAGGAAGAGTCATGCAATCGGTCATTGCGGCGCCATGTGCTGCCCGAATGCCCGCCATCTCAGAACATCATAGCGATAACGTGAATACATCAGATGCAGTCACTTGATACCAACAGTAAGAGAAAATGATATTTCGTCACACCCACGGAAAACCGCTCTGTAGGGACCCCTGGTCGAAGACGAGGAACAAGTCCATCAGCAATCTCGGCCGGCCCTTCATGTCGGGAGCGAGTGCTAGAAACCAAGTCCTGCCATGACACTTCTCGGCATGAACTTCACAGGCCCATGCTGTTGTTCGAGGCACGTTGAGCATGGGCATGGGCTTACTGGGCGGGACTTCGATGTAGAATACTGCGATTGAAAAAGGGTCTCGCCCACGCATGTCAGGTGATAGGTTATTGATATACGAGTGCGTTGCTAGGCAGTTCCCTGGTTTTACAACCGAGACGAGAGAACATGGAGTCTGGTGCCTGTGGGGTCTTCGTTAAGGCCTGGCTGACGGGACCGCTTCTTTGGAAACCCTTGGCCCTTCCACTAGTCACGATTTCGTAGCGATCTAAAGGGTTCATTTCAGATATTCAACCCATGAACGCCTATTCTTTCTCTCGGCCCCAAATCAAGGCCCTTTATCTCTCTATCATAGGGCAGCACAAAGTTCCGGGCGTCAGGACCACATCGTGGATTGTACTGATTGCTTTTAGAGCATCCAGGGGTAATACTGCATTCCTCCTCACTTACACCTTATCTCACCTTATTTAGTTAACAACCAAACCCCGACCTCAACTTGAAGTTTTAGATCAATTGACGGGTTGATTGTATACCGAGCCATTACCTGGGGATAGAAGTGATACTGCGATGTGTCTTCTTAACGCTGTCCCTTTGGTACGTCCCCTTAACTGTGGGTTGTGCTTGTATCGGCTAAATGAAAGCAGATCATCGACCACAACGCTGTCACAACCAAGGCCTTAGATGAAACCTGTCCTCGACGGGGTTCAAGTTGAGATGAAGTATTTGATGAGTTTCGTATCTTAATTCTCGAGCTCTTTCACTCATCTTCAATCTTCTTTTTGCGACCACCATTAAAAGAAAAAGGGAGCCGCAATGACTCGCCGTAACATCCTAGCAGCCATATGCCTCACCAGCGTCCTCGGCGCGGCGTCAGCCCTCGCGGATCCCACCTGTCGCTGGAAGCCGGAGGCCCAGTTTAACGTCGCCAGTGAGCCGTCATGTCCGCCTCTGGTTGACGATGAGACGGCTCTCGCCACGGGCTCCTGGGCGCCCTGGGCACACCCCCCTCACTGCGTCTACCCGGTAGACAGGAACCTCACGGCGGGGAAGCACTGCGTCTACACGTACGCAACCGCCAACGGCGACGCGGGCCTCAGCATCATCGCCCGCCCCCAGACCGCCGCCTTTGCTGCCGGCATCCTGAGCACCAGGCCGGAGCCGTGGGGCCAACCCCCGTCATTCCAGCTCCAGCCCGCGGTATCTCGGCGGGCGTACGAGGTCGTCGACGTCGCCGGTAAGGGCAAGGGCGTCGTGGCCAAGCGGGATATCCGCGCCGGGGAAATCATCATGGAGGAGACGCCTGTCGCGCTGGGTTTCACGTCGGGCCCGGACGGGATTGCCAGGGAGGAAAATCCAGGTCTGTTGAAGGTGGCCTATGAGAGGCTTCCGCAGTGGCATGTGGGGGAGCTTGCGGATCTCTCGCGGTCCACGGGCGGAGAGGATCATGAGGATGTGCTGAGGACGAATGCGTTCGGCATCAAGATTGACGACGTCAGCTACTCTGCCATCTTCCCAGAGATTGCGGTATGGACTGACTACCCCACTATGAGGGGAAGATTGATGGGTGCGGCGGTGAGAAGGTGACGCTTTTGAACATTGGCTAACGTCTCTCTTACTTCCAGAGGCTCAACCATGATTGCAGGCCAAAGTGAGTATCGATTTTATTCTGTGAAATACCCACTGGAGAGTGGATTCAGAACTAACAAGACACAGTGCCTTCACCCGCTACTCCAGGACAAGGCTCCTGATGGAGATTGTGGCCCAGAGAGAAATTAAAGAGGGTGAAGAGGTTACCCTCAGCTGTACGTGATCCTCACTCCCCACCATCACTCTATACTTTACTCTATAAGTTTCTTCAACCAAGCGGGAACTTAGCATCCGCATTCCCCCACTAATACAACCACCCCCCGTAGACATTCCTCAAAACCTCCTCACAGAAACCAGGACCAAGATGATCTCCCGCCGCGGCTTCACCTGCACCTGCCCCATCTGCTCGGCCCCACACCTCTCCGCCGCCTCGGACAAGAACAAGAACGCCATTAACACCGTTCTCGAGACCCTCCGGGATCTCGGAAACAAGCGGACCCCCGAGCGCATCGACGAGCTGGCCGCTGAGCTCTTCGCCATCATCGAGACCGAGGGCCTGTGGTCGCAGGAGGGCGAGTTCTCCGCGCTGTTCGCGGACCTGTACGCGGCTGCCGGGGACGAGGACCGCGCGCGCGGGATGGCGTACAGGGCGCTGGAGAGGCGGGTGTTTTATAGTGGGGAGGACAGTGAGAGGGCGGAGAAGGCGAGGGAGCACGCGAGCAAGTTTTGAGAGGGGAGGGGAGAAAATCATTATACTTGTTAACTTGCTCGGATTTTATCTTCACCATATCTGAAGTTTTCAACTTTTGGATAATTCCTTGTAAGGGTCAACACGAACAAACCGATTTTATCGTAGGCACGATGATAACACACAACTGGATATTGATTTTCGTACACAGCCATGCCGGAACTAGATGGAGGATCGCTGCCGAGCGGGTGATGTGGCCCCACTCCGTCGAAGAGATTCCGGCTCCGGCCGGACTACGGAAGACAACCGATCAGTGGGGAAACCTCAATATCCCGATTAGTCGAATTCGCAGGGCCTCATTCAAAGTTCTGATGGCGTCAAATGTTATTACTCTGTAGAACCGTAGCTCCCAAGGCCTGGGGAGTCCCTCCATCGTGCTTGCCCAGTTGGTTGTTCGTGAACCTAAGATCCCAACGCTTCATGTTCAGTGTTCCCTCGGCGTGAGTTGCCATTCCAAGTCGTTCGTTCCTGCCTGCCATAGAGTCAATGTGGTCAAAATCATTGGATTCCATGTAAGCAATGCTTTCCTCAGGTGCACCTCACACCCGTACAGCGCTGTGTATTACTACGCAAGTACTCGCGGACCTCAACAAAATCACAAATTTAGCGTAGTGCGGTGGTCATGAATCCTCTCAGACGAAGATAAGGTCCTCAATCCCGACGTCTACTGAACATTATAAGTATGAACCCAATCCACAACTTTATATCACTCAGTTCTTTCTATCTTCATCTATCCAAGCAATACACAGTTTCCCATTACTCAATTCATCTCCCAGGAAACAAGTTTTTGCAACGATAGATACCAACTAGTGTACGCACGATGAAGTACCACACCAGCTTCATCCGAGCCCTTGGGGTTCTCACAACGCTACCATCCACTCTTTCCATCGCCTCGCCTACACATGAAAACACTACCGTTCCGGCACTACAACCCCGAGCAGCACCCCGCCTACAGAGCCAGGCATTCGAATACGCCGTCATCGGCGACAGCTGGACCAGCGGCATCTCCGAGCGTGGGGGCCCAACGGCGTACGACACCACATCGCCAAACTGCCGCCGCCACATCAACAGCTGGCCCGCACAGCTCGACGCAGACCCGAGCTGGACGTCCGCCCCGCAAACGGACTTCACATTCGCCGCCTGCGCGGGCGCCCGCATGGACGACGTGGCCACCAACCAACTCGCCGCCCTCCGCACACCGCGGCTCGTCCTGGGCACCGCGGGGGGCAACGAGGCGAGCTTCGCCGAGGTGGTGAAGGCGTGTCTCCTCCGCCCCGTGGACCACGCGCCGGACGGGACGTACGGCCGGGCCTACTGGGACGACCCTCGCGGCACGGGCATGTGCAGACAGCTCCTCGGGGTGGTGAACCGGTATATCGCCGGCGGGGCCCTGGAGATGGACCTGAGGTTCCTGCTCGACAGCGTGTTCGAGAGCGAGGCGGTGGGCCGGGCGGCAGCAGCGCGGGGGGCCGGCCGGTTCGATTTCTACCTGGTGTCGTACGCGCGGTTGTTTAATGACGAGACGGATTCTTGCAGCGCGTGGACTTTTCAACCGAGCTGGGACGATGATCCGCGGACGAATAGGCCGGATAAGAGGTCCATGGCTCTGCTGACGAAGAAGTTCCGGACCGAGATGAATGATGCTATCGTCAGGTTTAACGCTGCCCAGGTGAGTCCGCCCCTCAATCTCTAAGGGGGTTGAGAAAGATAGATAGAGAGAGAGAGAGAGTTGAGGAGAACTAACAGTCTGATACTGCAACTACAGGAAAACATCGTGAGAAACTACAGGCCGCCAAAGGGGATGCACCTGGGCTTCATCGATATCGACCACGCCTTCGAGGGTCACCGGTTCTGCGAGCCAGGTCACAGCTTCAACGACCAGTTTCGTGGCGACAAGGTCTGGATCTACAACCTTGACCTCGATAGCGAGGGAGATTTCGTTACCAGGTCGTTCCATCCCACGGACCTGGGCCACCGCGCCATCAAGGATGCCGTCGTGACACAGTTACGGATCGATGGAGTGCCTGGCGTTTTCTAGAGGACTCCTCAGACTGCTTTATATGTTCATGCTGTTCCGGCGTTCTTTTCGTTTATCTTGTTTATAAAGTTATATAGCATGAGTCCAGGGTTAAATAAAGCTTGGTTTGGAGTTTGATTTGGAGGGAAAGTTTATTGTTTCTGTGGTTTTTTGGCTTTTACTGCCGGTTTTTGTTTCATAGCTCACCGTCCAGAGCCAGCTTTCGCATCGTAGCAACGGTTGCCTCGATAGCGTTTTTCGAGACCTGCATTCCCCTGTTCGTTAGTACATGTAGATATCGATACCAACAACCACATGGAAAAAGAGAACGTGGGATTTTGCGAAGAGCTTTGCTTTTTACCTCAAAGTGCCCCGCCTGTATCTCCCGCGCCTCCTCGCTCCCCTCCTCAACTCCAGGATGCTCCCACCCAAACACAAACGTCAACATAACCTCTTCCCGCCCTTTCTCACCGCAGCCCAGCCCCACCACGTTCACGGCCGTGCTCCCGTCCTCCATCGCATAGCCCAGCCGACACGGCGCGCGGAGCGTGCACACCTCTCTAATCCTCGTCGCGTGCGGCACCCCCGGCTCAAAGTTCACCACCGCAGTGATGGTGTTGGCAGTCTCGGAGACGACGTCGCACGAGGTGACCACGGGGACAAAATCCTGCGGCCTGCGGGCCTTGCGGACCAGGCCCGCCCACACCTGGGAGGCGGTCAGGACGGGCTGGGCGCCTGGGGGGTTGACGGGGATGGTGCGGGCGATGTTTATGGTGACCATTGTGATACTGCTATCGCTGTAGAAGTAAGTTGGAATGGGCCCACTGGAGTGGTAAAGAGCGAGATGCTCGTGTTCTCGCGGCGATGCGGGACAATCCTGCACCTACACTCTGGGTTTCGGACTTTGGCAATGTGGAAGTCCGAGGACCCGGAATGTATATGTTGCAAGGGAGATCTGATAAAAGAAGAACTCTCTTATTCAATGCTCACGTACCACCGCATTACAAAGGGATTTTTTTTTTTTTTTTTTTTTTTTTTTCAATCAATTCAATCAGAGAAATATTTGAAAGGAAGGGGTATAACTGCATTGTAGCAGTAGCAAGCAAATCCCATTGAAACGCCATCCCTTTGTGACCACAACGGCTCTCTTCTTCATTACTCTTTACCCGCGCTCTCACTCCTGCAAAAGCATCTCAAGTGTCCAAGCGAAGACAACTTTTTTTCTTCTTCTTTTCCTTTTTTTTTTCTTTTTCTACGGGAGAAACCCATTCTTCTCGAGCAGAGGCCCCAGCGGCTCCACGGGAAAGGGCAGCGGCCTCCGCAGCCACCCTTCGATCTCACAGTACTCCACATCCTCGCGGCCGATGACCCCGCGCGCCACGAGGAACCTCAGCATCACCGCCGCGCAGTTCGGCTTGAACCGTTTCGCCCTCAACGCCCCCTTCACCTCCTCGACGTCATACAGGACGAACCCGCCCACGGCGTCGTCCCGCCCCGCCACGGGCACGAAGTCCCCGCCCACGCGGAGCGAGTAGCACGCGCGGATGCCCGGCTCGATGAGTCCCCGCATCGCGCCTGCGTTCTCCTGCCGCACGCCGAAGAAGCTCACGAGCCCGTCGAACACCACGTTGTTGTTGTCGCCCAACAGCAGCAGCACGGACGACGGCGGTGGCAGGTGGTCTGCTGCTGCTGTGGGGGCGGTGACCGCCGCCATCTCCTCGGCCGTCTCGCGCAGTAGCGCAGCGTAAAAGGTCTCGCCGTGCCGGACGCCGCCGGCGGCCGTCTGGTCGAGCATGCACGCGTAGGTCGACGCGCGGCCGGACCGGCGCTGGACCCAGATCTTGAGCGTGCGCGGGTCGTCCTGTTCGGCCTGCGTGTACAGGGTCAGGTGGACGCCGGCGGTGACGATGCCAGCATGTACGCCGAGCGCGGCGGGGATGGTGACGTCCGCGTGGCCGGCGACGAGGTTGAGGCGCTCGTCCCGCCACTTCTTGAGGCTCGGGAGATTGTCGTCGACGGGGATTGCTCCGCAGTGGATGTGTGAGTGGATCTCGGCGAAGCGCTCGGTGACCCACCGGCCGCGTTGAGACGGGGCGAGGTCTGTGGGGAAGGCGGGCTTGAGATGTCGCTGCTGCTGCTTCTGCTGCTGCTGCGCGCCGGTGGTGAGTTGGAATCCGTAGTTAGCCCAGGGGATCGCATCCACTACGTGGCGCTGCATATGGCCAAAGACCTTCAGCTCACCCCGGGCGTCGGGGAGCCAAAGGTGGGTGGTAGTCTGGTCCAGGGTGGGATCGTACTGGTTGCACTCGCGGAGGCAGGGAATGAGCGACATCTTCGGCGGCAGATTGTTCGTCTTCAAATACGATGATTGATGGAAATGAGGCTTGTGGTTGATAACTCGGTCAGAGTATAGTAAGCTCACTGAGAAGCGACCCCTTTAGTCTTGAGTCGGGATTGACAGGCTCTCGTCGGAATATTGAGATTGCCGAGTGGTAGAGAAGAAGCAGGCGTATGTGCATGTTAATAGAGCGGAGGGAGGTGTCGCTGAGCAAAGGGGTGAGCCAGGGAAGGTGAATGTCGAGGCAGAATATCGTCCCCTCTCGTTTCTTAGCTGGAATGGAATGACTTGGATATTCTTTTCCGCGGTTAATATGAGGTGCCTGTTACTCACCTGGAAGCAAGTCTACAAATCGGCCTATGGGCCTGACCGACTAGTTGAGATGGGGAACAAAGGACTTACACCGAGTGGCTTTCTCGAGAATCCCGCGGCTGTCGGAAACGAGTCCTCTTTCTCATGGTTACTTGAAAAGGGGTGCAATGTAGGCTCTCAGATTGGTCGCGTCCTTTATCTCCCTATGTTCTAGCTCTGCGTCAGCTCGTTTTCTACCAATGCAATGAGTCGTACGCACAAAGGGGGTTTCTTCCAACTGAAACCCATGTTGCGAAGTCCGCCATGCCGGGTCTATGTCTGCTCTGCTTTCTCGCGCCAGATTCGGAGATGTAAGGCGCCTGCTAGTAAAGAAAACGCCGCGACGAACGCTCCAAGCGCGTGGACGGTCACCAGCGGTTCCCACGTTCTGGGGAGGATAGGTGTGTGGTGCAGGCAGGGCTATGTAAAGCGATTCAAGAGCTAGGTATCGAGATTCCCAACCTTGTCAATCCTCGGCTGGGCTGACCTGGGCGTGAATAAGGTGTAGAAGCGTAGTCCGTGCTACCACCTCCTCGCAATGAGGCCCTTTTCGACTAAATCTTGAAGAATCGAAAGGTCGAGTAATGGTGACTCTTGATGCCGATAAACGTGGAATCTGAGATCTAATCGTTTATTTACCAGTGTGGTCCTTTGTCGCCGGGATCAGATCGCGTCATAAGCCTAGTCTGCTCAGCCGCCGGTCGGGCAATGCGTCGAAACCCGGCGTCAGCCCCGAGGCCGGCCCGTCTGCGAACTCGAAATGGGTTTTCCGATTCGGGAAACTCCGTCGGATCCGTCGTCACTTATGCTGCGGACATCACTACCGTTGCAACACAATGAGTCGGGTTACGAGTCAGTTATCATGATAATCCTCACCGCCGCTTGACCCACAGAGTCAATGAGCGACGTCGCGCAGTTCAAGCCAGCCCGACCCAACCATCAAGTATTCTGGTGCCAGGTGGCCCCCGTTGGCGACATGCAGCAGCAGAACTATCGGTCTACTGAGGGGCGGGGTCAACTGGGCACTTTTAGATTGATCAATCAGGTCCAGGGAAATGGCGATTAAGTTCCGGGGAAGAGCGGAGAAGGGAAGAGGAGAAAGTGGTGGGCAGTCCGGCCCGGAATTTCCGCCACGACTGCCGGAATCGACGAGTGACTGACCGACCGCCGAATCACTGAAGTTGTGCATTGCAGACCGCACCCTACAACTCATTGCACTCTCCTCTCCGTATTACTTCGTATTAGAAATCGAGGGGCTTCTCCTCACCACCTATGAGCACGATCCGGCTTCTCGTGGGGAGGAGGACTCTCGTGACTCGGTCCGATGTCGAACGCTGGGCTAGGGTATAAGTGGGACGTCAGCCCCGCCCCCTCACCCGCTGCCCTGAGTCGCCTCCCACGGGTTCCTTTCATACCAACTTTCTTTTCATCCCATCCCCTCAAAGTGAACTGGAAAGAAAGGGGAAAACGAGAAAATAAGAGTATAGTAAGGAAACAACCATGGCAACAATATCACAGACCTACGTCGTCGAGACGCCCGACATCCCCATCCTACCCGCAGAGCCATCGCCCGCCAAGACCGGCAATGCCACTCCATCCGTCCACAGCAATGCGGGTCCCCGCCGGCTGGGCAGCTCCCGAGACCCTAACGGCGAGTCTCCGCCGCGCCCGGCGTCTTTCTTCCGGTCCGGCGAGCTCGAGATGAGCGAGCCCGAGGGTGATGTGGTCGACGTCAAGGAGAAGTGGAACCACCCCAAGCCAAACGCCTACCGCGTCTTCGCCACCTTTTGGAGTCTTCTGGTCATGGGCGCTAACGATGCCGCGTACGGTGTAAGTCTCGCCTAATCCCTATATTCTTCGGTAGGGGGGAAAAGATGGGGAGTGTTTGGTTGTGAATGGAGGAGGGTTTTGAGGAATTGGAGAATAGAGCTGATCCCTCTTACGCGCTTTAGGCCCTAATCCCATATGTGAGTCAATACCAGACTTCTCTTAAATTACCTAGGGGAGCGCAGTTTCCTCTAACACGGATTTACAGCTTGAAAAATACTACGATTTGACGTACACCATCGTCTCCCTCGTCTTCCTCTCCCCCTTCGTCGGCTACGTCGCCTCCGCCATCCTCAACAACTATCTCCATCTGCGCATCGGCCAGCGCGGCATCGGCGCCCTCTGCGCCGGCTGCCACCTCGCCGCCTACATCATCATCTGTACCCACCCGCCCTACCCCGTTCTCGTCTTCGCCTTCATCCTCGCCGGTTTCGGCAACGGCATCGGCGACGCCGCCTGGAATGCCTGGGTCGGCAACCTCGCTCGTGCGAGCGAGGTCCTGGGCTTCCTGCACGCCTTTTATGGCGTCGGGGGCGTCGTCAGTCCGCTGATCGCGACGTCTATGATCGTTGCGGGTGGCCTGCAGTGGTATACCTTCTACTACATCATGGTTCGTTCCCGCCGCCCCTACTGACTCCCAAAGTACTATCTTTTCATGGCGTCTTTTATCTCTTTTACTGCTCGCCTAGTCCATGCTAACAAGCCCATTCAAAGATCGCCATATCCGCGATAGAACTCACGGTTCTAACCTGGGCCTTCTGGGACTGCACCGGCGCCGTCTACCGCGCCATCCACAACCGCAGCACAGGCGGCGCCGGGGACGCCGCCGGCAAGATCGGCCTCCGCACCGCCCTCTTCCACCGGCCCGCCGCGCGCGTCTCCTGGCTCTGTGCCGTCTTCCTGCTCGTCTACGTCGGTGTCGAGGTCAGCCTTGGCGGCTGGATCGTCACCTTCATGATCAACGTGCGCGATGGCGAGGCCTTCGCG
>JAXQGT010000369.1:0-12545 GCA_037040375.1 Basipetospora sp. M8501
CGTTTCTCCTTGGTGGCTTGGTCAAATTCTTGCTTGGCCCGCACCATATCGCCCCGGCGACTAATGATATATTCTCCGGCCTGCTGCACTGCGCCGGCAAGCAGAGACGTGGTTCGGGTTGCTGATGCCTCAATATGGACAATCCCAATGATGTCCCAGGCGGCCGCTTCCGCAGGGTCCGCTGGGCGGGTTTTTGGGCGAACCTAATTCAGTCAGTATCGACATCACTCGATCGATTGTCAAAGGCTAAACACCTACAGGTGGCTTGTTCTGTTCTTCCTCTGCTGCAAGCTTCTTGGCTAGTCGCTCAGCCTTTGTCTTCAGGAACCCGTCGGCTTTGAGTTGCTCTTTGAAGGCGTCTATCAAATGGGATTAATATCCAATCTCAGAAGAAAAAGAACAACAAGAAAGAGAGTGATAGAGTATAACTTACGAGGATATTCCGTGTACTTCGGACGGAGTTGTCCAAGACTCCCCATCGCTCTATCAAATTCGGCGAGCTGTTCCTTCGCTTCTCGTGTCCGATCATCAAAGCCACCACCGTCTTGGGAAGGCATGAATTTCTCTGCGAATTTCCCCTGGATCTCGCATGGAAGGCTTCGGCCTAGCTCCGGAAGGATTGGCTTCCCCGATTTCGAAGGCGCCGCAACAAGCGGGGCCAACTTATCAAAGCTCTTGAGAACTGTATTGCAGTTAGTACAAGTCAAAACACATGGTGAGAATTGGGCAGCAGTTGGAAGAACTATACCAGGAAGAAGAACTTTCCGAGTCGACACAAGTCGGGGGGCACCCGGGATAGCCGGGAACTTGCCTAGCTCAGCACCCCACTGCTTGAATGACTCTATGGCAGCGAGCTCAGACGGGGTACTCGTGGGTGGTGGAATTCCGCTGGGATCCTCGGCGGCCACATCGGGCTGCGGCGTCGAATCATCCACTGCCGTCTCTGGGCTCTTTTTGGTTGCCGCTTTCCTCCTCTTCGCAGCAGGCTCAGTGAATACACTCGATACCGTCAAATCTTGCGGAGTAGGCGGAGTCGCAGTTCCCTCCGCGGCTCGCTTGATACCTTGACCACTAACAGACCGAATTGGACCGGGTTGCACCGGGTTAGGAGAGGAGTTCGGTGCGAGTCTCGGCAAATGTGTGGCGGTGGGCGCCTGTGGTGTGAGGACTTTAGGAGGCTGTGGACCCTGATTCTGGGGCAAATGAGATGGTTGCGGCTGGAGGTATGCTTGCTGGTACTGGGGATGCGGTTGGTTGAAAGAACTTGGCGATGTGGCGTAATGGGCGTGTTGCGCATTCACAGGTTGTGAATACGCCGGAGATGTTTGCTCAAAGGAAGGAGTACGCGAGGAAGAATGCTGGGGTTGGGGTTGGTTGAACATCTGATTTTGTGGAAAAGTCTGTTGTTGATGTTGTTGCTGCTGCTGCTGCTGCTGCTGCCGCTGCTGCCGCTGCTGCGGGGTGTGTTGATGGTGTTGCGGAAGAGAATCGAACGTCCGTTGGGTATCCGCGGGACCGGCATGCTGGGAGCTAACGGACGGTGTGGTCGGAAAGGGCACCGGGGATCGGAAGACCTGTTCGGTTCCCGGAGAATAGGCAGCGTATCCATTCTGGGCGAAATTTTGTGCAGGTGATTGTCGTTGGTGCCCTTGGACTTGAGCCACATCGCCAACATTGGTTGTTCGCAAGCCGTCGTTTGGTTGCTGCCCGTACATATCCCGTTGAGATGCCCCGAGAGTGGGATCGAGACCGCCCTGGCCGGGTTGATATTGCGGTAAGCTGGATTGACCAGCGTAGTTATTCGTGGTAACAGGAGGCATTGTACTGGCAACGCTGTTTAACATTTGACCTTGCTGGTGCGAGCTCGGATAATAGGAGCCAAAGGCACTTGAATCCTGAGCCAGGGCAGGGTACATGTGCTGGCCAGGTATTTGCTGGTTCCATGTCTGCGACGCATTCTGGAATTGATTCGGGCCGCTTTGTTGGAAGTCAAACTCCGGAGGCCAGTTGTTGTGGGGATCTGGAGAGGCTCCATTGGGAGTCGCATCCCACGACTGCATCGTGAAAGACGGGCGGCTAGCTCCCAGACTAAGATGCTGGGGAGTGGATGTTACTCAGGTGCTGTCAGTTGGTCGATGGATCGACGCCATGCATAACAAGCGGGCGAACCAAAGTCAGCCTCTAACAGAGGCAATGTACCAAGCCGGCGATTCAAGGTGTAGAGTACCTTATTAACCCTGGCAAAGTGTTAAGGCGAATTTTTCGTTCTGACTTGAGATTGGAACGAAATGACAAACCTTGAAGGCGACTGCACCTCACTGACAGAGCCAAACTATATGTCAATGTCGCCGCTCCAAGTGCGAGACAATCCGTCTAGAATTATCAAAAAGGCCCAAAATTAGCATCTCTTTGAGTAAGGTCCGCCTGTAATAAAGCGACTGAAAGCACAGATGACAAGTGAAAACAAATGCGGCGGTGGTGTGTTGAAGTCAAGGCAGAAACAAAGGCCGAGTCCGAATATTGTAAGGATCGGATTATGTTAGCAAGTCAACACCACAACCACAACCACAACCAGCACCAGCATCAACTCCAACCAGCCCCTTGACCCCATCAAAATTGCACCCTGGTGCTGAAGCTTGGCCGTAACTGTGTCTGTGTTGGTTCAGGTCCTTTTTGATAAACACGTAGGATTGACTGTGTCTGCGAATGGATTATCGCTTCAGGCGCATCTTATTTCTTTAGTTTATGATTCGCCGGAAGCCCTCTTCAGTCTCTTCATCTCGGTCCAAATGCGTGCCCGAATCGAGTATCGAGTGATTTAGCGAGTCCCGATCAACCAGCATATTCGCCGTGACTGAAAATGACTGAGTTTGCTCGGCGTGGAACAGGAGATAGTTCAGCGACTCGTTAGCCACATAGCGAGCACGCACGGCAGCCATGGGGTGTAGCCTTGCTGCTCTATGCTCTGCGCAAGACCGAGCAATTCAGTGACGACTTGCCCAACTGGAGGACCAGTCCCTATTCCGTGCCTGACAGAACATGAAGACAACTGGCCGAACTCCATCCCCTGTGCGCTCAACAGCCGGGGGCGAAGTTCTACTCATATCCCCACGATTTGAAGAAACGAGTTCGTCTTGGATTCGTTCCCATTTATTTCATACCAACTCCCTCTGCAATTTAAATCTGCAGACTGGAAGAGGTGTGCAACGACGGGACTAGTTTCATCACATACGGAGCTGCTGATGCGATAGCTGGTTGATGGATGGGGTCGGCTTCTGATGCTGGTGGTGATGGGTGCTGTTGCATGTGCAGTGGAAAAGGGGTGATGGATCAATGATGATAACAAGGGGATTAGGCTTCAAGGCCATGAGCGAAACCTACCTGGAAGTTGAAATGTGTGCCTTGAACCTACACCGAGAAACCTCATTCATGGTGGTAATTCTTGCTGCTGAGGTGGAAGAACGAAAGAGTAGACAAATTTGACAATTACAGCATCGATATTGATGGAAAGCGGCTCCTGGGAATCGGGCTTGAGCCCGTCGTGGTGTGCATCAATTGATGTGCACTTGTTGTTGCGAGAGTTAAAACTCGGCACGCGTCGAGCTTTTGGGTGGGCGCACTCAAAATTGGCGTCGGGTGCGATTCAAGGTTGGGCGCGCTTGGGGCTCCAGACTGTGCTGTGAAGGGGAAAGGGGTGACCTGGCCACCTCCAGGCTTCCCGCCGACAAGTGGAAAGACGTCGCACTTAGTAGGTCGCCAGTTAAGTGTCTCGTAAATGTCCGCCGCCAGAAAATATCTATCAGAAGACGATCCTCTATCAGACCTTAGGGCCGATGGGCATTTACGGATGGTAGGGGAATGATGCGAAGCAGAATTTGAGATGCTGTTGGTCGGGAATGAGAAGAGAGGGAGGAAAGATGCCTGGAGCGTGGGCGGGTGCAGCTAAGGGGAGAGTCACAGTACAAATGGGATCTGAGTCCTTTCAAGTTTCGAAATCAGCCGTTGGGAGGAATGAGAATGCCCGGCAAGTGATCCGTGCTCTGCTGACACATTGGACACCGGAACAATTAGCCGTGCAGATTCGACGTAGGCACTGTAGAGTCTACCAAGAGCCGAATATTTTCCGATTGACATCACTACAGTGAACACGGTCTTTTGTACTGTGCATTCTGGCATCTTCAGAGCTTCGAAGACAGAAGTGTTGCGAGGTCCCTATCAAACACAAGGTCAACATCGCTGCCTCTCTTGAAACTGTATTCCTTGCGACAACTTTTAAAACAGCATAAAGAACCAAATCTGCGGTGAATCGTACGGGAATGCGCTCATCTCTTCAAATACCCACTGGCCCCGCCACTAACCGTCCTCCATAGCTCAATCCATCGACTACTTGGCTTGCGCTCAAAGGGTGATCCCACTCCCATACTCCATGATGTCCACTGGGGACAGTTCCTTGAGGGACAAGCAGATAGGCAAGATAGCGTTATCTCTTCACCTCTCCGGAGCTGCAGAATTACACAGCTAACCGGGAAGAACAGCCTCAATCAAGAGGATATTGAATCTCAACCATGATATCGATACGAGCGAGACCGAAGATCCGACGGCCGTTGCCAATGGCGGACTACGCAGCGCGGCATCACCGATACTGACTTCGGAGGGCGACCCTATCTGGAAGGTTCTCGTATTTGACGACCTAGGTCGAGATGTTATCAGCAGCGTCCTCAGAGTCAACGACCTACGGTCAATGGGAGTCACGATGCACATGTGAGCCGACCTGTCCTGCATCTTGCAGGTACACTAAGATATTGACCCATCACACTGGAATGTAGGCACATTAGGACGCCCAGGCATCCCATCCCAGATGTTCCCGTCATATACCTCGTGGAGCCCACGGAGCAGAACCTGCAAGCCATGACGAGCGACCTGCAAAAGGGGCTGTACTCGCCCGCGTACATCAACTTCCTTTCATCCTTGCCGAGGGTGCTTCTGGAGGATTTTGCAACTCAAACAGCAAATGCCGGAACCGCAGAGAATATCGCCCAGCTATTCGACCAGTACCTCAACTTCATTGTTGCTGAACCGAATCTTTTTAGCCTCGGAATGCAACAAGAACATACATACTGGTCACTTAATAGTGCCAAGACAAGCGATGCTGAGCTCGACCGAGTGGTGGATAGGATTGTGAGCGGCCTGTTTAGCGTTGTGGTGACCATGGGCGTCATCCCGATCATTCGATGCCCCAAGGGCGCCGCCGCCGAGATGATCGCGGCGCGACTAGATCGGAAGCTTCGAGACCACGTCCTCAACTCCAAAGACAACCTCTTCTCCCCTAGCGCCAGACCGAGCTCATCAGCGGGGACCCCTGCGCCACGACCCGTGCTCATCCTCCTCGACCGCAACGTCGATCTCACGCCCATGCTATCACACTCGTGGACATACCAATCACTGGTACACGACGTACTCAACATGAAATTGAACCAGATAACCATCGAGACGCCCATAGACGAGAATAACCCAGCTAGAGGTAAAATGAAGAAGAGCTACGATCTTACCGCGAACGACTTCTTCTGGGCGAAGAATGCTAGCCTACCCTTCCCACAGGTTGCGGAGGACATCGATGCCGAGCTCACAAAATACAAGGAGGAGACGGCCGCGATCACCAAGAAGACTGGAGTGGCCGATCTGGAGGATCTGGAGAACGACACGAGCGCCAGCGCGCAGCACCTTAAGGCGGCGGTCACTCTACTACCGGAGATGCGGGAGCGGAAGAGCATTCTAGACATGCACATGAACATCCTCGCGGCCCTTCTTACCGGTATCAAAGAAAGACAACTTGATACCTTCTTCGAGACTGAGGAGAACGTCATGAAACTCACGAAAGCTCAAATAATGGAGTTCCTCAAAGACGAGAGCAAGGGCAATGCGCCCATGGACAAGCTACGACTATTTATGATCTGGTTCCTGAGCACTGAGCAAGACGTAAGCCGCGCGGAGTGGGAACAGTTCGTGAAGCTGTTTACCGACGCGGAAATAGACGCGGCATCTCTAGCATACATCCGACAGTATGTCCAACCCCCTACCCTCCCTTGAATTGTATTATACCTGGCTTGGGCGACAAGACCTAACCAAAGCCAACCGCAGAGTCCGAGCGACTACCAAGATGACGCAGCTCACCACCATCAACAACCCGTCAGCCCAGCAGTCCTCATCCTCCACCGACCTCTTCCAGCGCTTCTCCTCCATATCGAACCGCCTGACGGACCGCCTGAAGGAGACCGGAGTCCCCACGGGCCTCTCATCCAACTTCGAGTCCCTCATCGGCGGCATCAAGAACTTCCTCCCCGCGAACCGCGACCTCACAGTCACCAAAATCGTCGAGAGCATCATGGACCCGTCCGCGGCCTCGAGCTCCGCCATCGCCAAGACGGAAAACTACCTCTACTTCGACCCGCGGTCCGCCAACGCCAGGGGCACGATGCCGCCGCCGAGCGCGCTCCGCGCCGGCGGTCCCGGCAGCGGCGCCGGTGGTGCGAATCCGCCAGGGGCGCTGCCCGGGTCGTCGTCGAGCTTGGCGCCGGGGGCGGGCGCGAGTTTCGGGCAGAGGAGGCAGGGGTTCACGGACGCGGTCGTATTCACCGTGGGCGGCGGGAGCATGGACGAATACGGGAACCTGCAGGAGTGGGTCTCCAGGACGGGAGGGGACAGGGCGAGGAAGCGGGTTGTCTACGGGAGCACGGAGTTATTGAACGCGCGGGAGTTCATCCGGGAGGAGCTAGAGAGGCTGGGCAAGGAGATTGGGGGCTGAGAGAGATC
This sequence comes from Basipetospora sp. M8501, assembly GCA_037040375.1. NCBI lineage: Eukaryota > Fungi > Ascomycota > Sordariomycetes > Microascales > Basipetospora > Basipetospora sp. M8501. The sequence goes on from JAXQGT010000369.1 coordinate 6,811, forward strand.
GGGTTTTTTGCGCGTGAGAAACCGGCGGGCTTTTTACACATGTCCTCCGAGAAGTGAGTTCTCTAGAGCAGGTTTGGGCGCAAGTAGCTTCGCAGTAGCATTTTGGGACTTATAATATAATGAAGTGCCTGTTGTTCGTGGGGGATATATGAGACTCTTTGCCTATTACTATGTAGGTTCTATTAATAACTTGGTGGACAAGGTGCAGGGAAATACCACGCCTTCGGATGAAGTCCACGCAACTGCACGGATGACTCGTCTATAGTCCATCGCCCAAGTTTCCGGGAGCAATCGTCGCTTTCGGAGCCAGGGGGTTACGAGCTCGGCCACATCTCTGTGTCGGTCGCACGGCGTCACTACATGTAGGTTATCTTGGTACTCTTGAGGGATTGAGTTTCTCTTTTCTCTCCCTTTCTGTGATTCTTCGCAAAGAAAACACGGTTCTAGGGACAAGATTAAATGTAGTATGAAAGCCAAAAAGACCATTATGCATTGCCCAATATGTGTTCGAGAGCTCAACTGCCTCACCGAAGACGTCCAGGTTATCAACTAGATACTACACTACACTAGGTAAACATATCATAAGTTGCTCGAGAAGGCGGTCAAATCGAATGAAGAAAAGACATAGAAAGAAACCGTTAAATTCGAGTCCACATCTCATTACACACGAAAGAAAAAAACAGAAAGGGTATTAGCAAGAAGAGATAGGGGGAAGCTGAGGGATGATGAGAGAAATCATCATGATCCAGGGTGAGCCAGCCCCGAATTGCGAAGGAATCTCAGCACGCAAGGTAGTCCTTCTAGCTATTCCACCAGCGGTAAAACCACAAATGCTGGAGGTAACCCCCACTCCTTTTTGCAGTTGAATAGAGGCTGCGATCCGAGTTCCAAGCGCCCCTCACCCCCGGACACGCCGAAAATGATGGCTTCCCAAGATGGAAAATTGACGAGACGAAGTAAAGGAAGTGTAAACAGCCCCTCTTCTCTATACGCCACGGAACATCCGGACGACGAGGAACCACATGGCGCCGACGAACTTGAACGCGCTGAGGCCGGCAACACTCCAAAGGACGACACTCATGTAGATGTTCACCCGCTGCGCCTCCTCCCTCTCCGCCTCGTCCGCGTCCCCGGGCGCGGTGATCCTATCCAGGCCCGCCACTGAGAGCACGGCCGCGATGAGGGCGAAGTTGGAAATCATCCAGCCGATCACCGTGATGGACCGGACGGCACGGTAGTAGTCCATCTGCTTCTCCTCGAGCTGGGCGGGCGTCGGCGGCTTCTTGTCCACCTTGGGCTTGTCGCGGAACACGGCCAGCTCGCGCGTGTACTGCGCGTCCAGGTCGCCTTCGTCGGGGAGGTCCGTCTTACCGGTGCCGTCCTTGGTCGAGACGGAGGGCAGCGCCTCGGGCTTGTCGTCGCCCTTGGTGCCCCACGAGACGTCGTGCGTGTTGCAGAAGGCGTACACGTTGAGCACGTTGATGTAAGTTGGCGTGAGGAGGACGTATTGGATCAGCGAGGTCAGCATGTGCCACGGGTCGAACATGATGATCGACGCGACGAGCCAGACACCGTAGGTTGCCGCCACCGAGATGATTAGATTGTAGAAGACGGGGTTCTTGATCAGATCTTCAGGACTGAAGCCATTATCGTCATTGATGTCTCGTCGAATGGCATCCACGGAGATGAATATGGCCGCAAACATGAGATATCTAGGAGATCAATTGTTGTTAGCAACCCAAGTAAACAAGGGTTATTGTTCACATGGTCCCGAAAGGGCGAACATGTACTCACATCATGATGATCGCCCAGAAATATACCATCATCCCGTAGAACTTTCCAGAGCCAGCCGGCCGATTACCCATGGAGAGGACGAAGCAGATCATGAGAGAGATACCATAAAGCCAGGCGAAAACGACGCCCAGGATATTCCCAACATTACCGAGGAGCCTCTCGTCTGACAGACTAGTCGTCAAGATCTTGAAGACAAGGAAGAAGTTACCGAGACCGAACCAAGCGAAGATGATGTTGACCATGTTGAAGATGAATTCGATGAAGAACATGAGTTTCCGGAAGAATGAGTGATCGGACCGGAAGAAGTCGTGGAAGTGCGCCAGGGCGTACAGAGCCGCGAAGAATGAGCCGTTCAGCCAGCGACGACGCTGTAGGATCAGCTCCTGGACAGTATCGGGCACGTCAGTCTCGCCCGTCGCGGACTTGACATACTGCAAGATCCAGTGGCAGTTGCGCTTCGTCACGAGCTCGAAGCACAGGATACGATCCTCGGCGAGGTACATGTTGGCCGTAAAGATGCCGGCGCCGGCGCCATGTAGCTTCTCTCCAGCGAAGTACTTCTCCAGCGGGCCCTGGCCGTTCTTGTCGTTCTGGAGCGCAACGTATCGGTAGGCCGAGAAGGCACCGGGCAGGACGGAGATGAAGCCGAAGGCGGATTCGAGCGGCTTATCCAGGATGTTGCTCATCTTGTACTCGAAGTTCTGCGTGGCCACAAGCGGATTGAGCAAGTGCTTCCCACCGGTGCCCAAAAGAGCCTTGATCTCACCACAAGCACCCGCACACATGGGCTCGAGATCAAATGCCCTCCAGAGGTCGTAGATGGATCGACTGCCTGGCTTAGTACCAGCGTCAATCAGGACACAGATGTTGGGGTCGAGAACCCTTCCGAAGGCCTGGAAGAACCACCTGTGCGAATTGATCTTCTTCTGATTTTTCTCCTTGAGGCAGAAGAGGATCTGTACGGGCTGCTTCTTGGGGATGAGCTGGACGGTATCGTTCTTGATCTGCAAACCGACCTGGGTCGTGTACTCGTAGATGTGGGCCGTGACGTCCTTCCCGTTGACGGTCTGCTTGGCAATGCCCTCCTGGTACACACCCAAACCAGCCAACAGAGCTCTGGTCCTCGGGTTAATCTTAGCACGGCCGTCACTAACGACGCAAACAACAATCTTCTTCCAAGCGTCCTTGCCCCAGGTCTTGCTATCTTTCCGGTTACACATGAACTCGATGTTCTTGAAGACACCAATCATGGTCCTGGCAAACAGAATCTCGTCCTCGTTGTACATTGTGACGACGATAAAGAGCTCGGTGGGTCGAGGCTTGCTGAAAAGCCTTTGTCGCAGGGTAAAGTTCTCCTCGTAGAAGTCTGCCGGATCACATGTCGCGGCGGAGTATCGCATGTGGGTGAACTCATCGCGCTCGCCATGGGGGAGTTGATTCAGGAGCCTCGGGGGCACGGGGCAGTCCAACACTAGGTTTCCGCGGTATAGGAGCACCTGCTTCACAGTCTTCCACCTCTTGATACCCATTCCCTGCTGCGGCTGTGGGGTGGGCGCATCTTGGTACGGCTGGGCCAGTGGAGGGTCTTGGTGCATTTGCTGCTGCTCTAGCATGGGCCGCGCATCGTCGTAATCGTATGGGTCCTGGGTCGCAGCAGGGGACTCGTAGGGCTGATTGTAGTAGGCATCGTGGTGTTGCTCAGGGTTCACCGCATAGTCTCTTCCGTAGCTGCGGTTGTCATAGGCACCGCTAACACCACTAAGGTTGTCCATGGAGTGCTACGAGATTGCGAGGCACCGTTAGAAAGGGTTCCCTTCAAACACCGTTAGGTTCTTGCGGGGCGCCAACTTACCGCGGCATTCATCTGTAGGGAGTCTCCAGGACTATTGTACCGCGTAGGTCCCGCGGGCATCTGAAGATTCTGCTGCGAGCGCCCTCCATAGGGATCATCATCCAACTGGTACCCATGCTGGAGAGGGTGCCCCGGCGAAGGGGTCCGGTATGCCCGGTTATCCATGGGGTATCCGTCGTCTGGAAGGGTTGCGTGTTAGATTCGGGCCAAGAAAGAATTCGTGTTTGTCAATGGATCAAGGGAGACACGGATGTGGGAAAGCACAGTCGATGTCGTCAGTCGATGTTGCCAGTCGTATCTCGAGCGCACAGGATGCGAGTAGTGGTCGGTTATGGATGCCCAGACAGAGGAGTCTGGCGGGCTGCGCCACCTTTTGGTGCGTGTCGAGGATTCGCAAGAATGTAAGGGCCGGCTTCGCAAGAGAGCTTCACGAAGAAGCAGTAGAGGTTGATGCTCAATAGATAACAGCCGGGCTTCGAAGGGTGCCGGGACCGAAAGAGGCGGAAGGCGACGCTTGGCAGCAACGGGACGACGAGACGACGATCGAGGGAGAAGCGGACGAGTGGGAAGATGCAGAGGCAGACGTGTCAAAGCGAAAGGGGACAACAGGGCATCACTTGCCTAATCGATTATAAGACATTGTGCCAGCGACAGTGGAGAGGCGGGCCAAGTGTTTGAGATGCTGGAGTGGAGGTATCCGACTGGGCGTCAAGAGCGGATCGTCCGCATGGATGGGACGTGGTCACCCCCCGAGCGATTGGGGAGGAAGCGCAGGAGACGGGCACTGCGCTACCGTTTGAGAATAACCGGACAGTTGTTTGCCAAATAACTGACTAGGCCTAAGAGCGCAGCTGGGTGGTAGTGTCCGGTAGGAAAACGGGAGGTTCGTATGGAGAACTCGATGTCGACAACGGGAAGCAAACAGGATTTGGAGACGAGATTTTTGCCAGGGCCTGGTGGAATTGGTTGAAAACGAGGGTCTTCCAGATAGTTTCAGGCAGATTACCAGTTAGGACTTGGCAAAAAGAATGAACTACACTATTGTGCAGGGTCGCAACGGTTCACTGCAGCTCCGGGAGCGGATTGAGAGAGGCTGGAGTCTTGGGACGGGAGTGGGGGGGAAGAAGGAACCAGGCATGGAGTTTCATGAGAAAGGGGCGATGTGTATTAAAGCCTAGGCACGTCCGTGTTTCAGAGTTGCCGGGGCAGGTTGTCTCTACATTATCTTTGTGTGCACCGCTAGTCAGCTTCACCAGAAGCTGCATGTGCCATTGAGTGTGATGTTGCAAAGCCTCCCACTTCTTGTTCCATGAGGGTGAAGTGGCCAAGCTTGGCTCTCCAAGTCAACATTGAAGGCTTCTGCTCGTAGTTCCAGGATCAATGTGCATTTTTGGGCTCACATGATATCGTGTTTCTCTCATCCTGCAGGCTGCGTCTACCCTTCTTCTTTGATCGCCAGTGCAATATTATCTGACGTAAAATGATCCCTCCCTTGTTTGACCCAAACCCGACTGTCACGTCCCCGCCTGTCAGTTACGAAGTACGAAAAGCCACATCACTGACCCCAAACATCCTAATCTTAGTGCCGAGTGTGGGGTACTCCAATTAGCAATGAAACAATGTTCCATCACTTTTCCTATTTGATGTCATGACAACTGATTTTGCGAGGGATATCGGAGGTCGTGGAAGGGCAAGTTGGGATCGCCGGGATGGTCGACGGGAAGGACTGCAGGAAGAGCGAGACCCTGTGCCCCTTTCTTTCGCGCATGGCCCCAGTGCCCCTTTTGTCGACGGGAATTCGGCATGCCCAGGGCAGTGATCATCCAAAGTTCCGGAACGGCCTCTTGGCGCGAAGTCGTTACGCTCCACAATCCACGGATAGGAGCCGGCTCGGGTGGTTTTGCGACGGCTTTGCCACCACAGTAGAGTACGAAAGTACATGCCTTCTCCATGCGCGTGACATGGACGGCAGGCTTTGGTTCATCCAATGTTAGGACGGTTTTATTCTTGGATCCAGTGCGCAACGTGAGGATTGGGGATTGCTGTGTGCCTGCCGAGCAACTGAAATCCAATCAGATATCCCCAACCC
>JAXQGT010000370.1:0-12658 GCA_037040375.1 Basipetospora sp. M8501
ACCTCAAACCTCAGGATAACTTCGGCGGCCTGCTATCATCGGACCGCCTGAAAGCCTTTGCCTCGAATGGAGACTCGCACAATACCTCCGAGAGTTACGACAATGATTTTGAAGGAGAGTTGATGACTATCAAGGCGTTTAAACATGAGCACGACGATCTTGATTCCCAGGAGAAGACCATACGGCCAATAAGAAGGAAAGTGGAAAAGTCAGGAGAGCCTTCAAAATCACATACGCGAAATCCGTCACGGACCTTCTCGAGGTCCATCACGGCGCCGGTGGCCTCAGTCTCCCGGTCCCCGGTGAAATCTCGTTTTGGTAGCAAGTTTGAGTTACCTGCCCCTCCGGGGCTACTCTACCGTGAACAATCAGTAGAGGACTATTCGGATCTACAGATAGACAACGACAGTGTTTTCAGCAGAGAGCTAGAGTTGTCCTCAAAAAAGGTAGGGGAAATTGTTGTTGCCGAGGCGGAAATGGCGCAAATCCGGGTACTAACATACATACGCTTTCAGGGCCCGCGCCAGAGCGATGCGCCGCAGCTTTTCCACCCGTCAGACCTTACTAGCCTGCCACGCTCCATGCAGTCGCCGGGAGTCTCCGGGAGCATCCGACGGCAAGCGGCCTCGAGACCCTCTGTACTACCGGACAGGCCGATGCGTAGGACGCGGTCATCGATTGAGATACAAAAATTCGCAGAGGACGACGACGAAGACTTCTCCGACATCTTTGGACCCGGCGATGCGCTTACCGAGAAAGCGGAGAGTGATAATGCGTCCGAGGATGGCGGCCTGATGCTCATGTCGAAACTGTCGAGTGGCTCTTGGTTGGGAGACGATGAGGATGAGGACGACCCCTTCGCGTCAATGGACCCTGGCTGGGACGAGATGGACCTCAAGGCGAATATTGCGCGGGACAGGCATGCGCGGTTGTGTGAGAGAGTGGAGGAGCTTGTGCGGTCTCTGAAGACAACGGAGAACGAAGACATTTTGAGTGATTTGTCTGAGGACTTAGTGAGTATTGCTTCAGGACACCTAAGCCATGCGCGCGAACCATACGACTAACGCTTTGGAACAGCTCGGACTTCTGTGGGAGAACCCTGAAGTCAAGGATCTCATCATCAGTGCCCATGGCTTGTTGCCGATCCTCGAGATCCTAGAGCCTTGCGACGTCAAGCGTCAACAGCACATGATCCTTCAGTTATTGAAGGTCGTCAACACGGTAAATCTTGCCCCTGGGTTTGGAAGTGGTTGCCATGCCCTGGAGGCCCTTTCTAATCGATCTCTCTAGATCATCCTCGACGATGTCGAACTTCAAGAGAACTTGTGCTTCGTGGGCGGCATTCCCATCATAACCAAATTTGCCGACCGGAAGTACTCGAACGAGATCCGGCTGGAGGCGGCGGCCTTCGTACGGCAAATGTACCAGACCTCGACATTGACGCTTCAAATGTTCGTCAGTGCAGGTGGTCTGAATGTCTTGGTGGAGTTTCTCTTCGAGGATTATGATAGTGCTCGCGACTTGGTGCTCATCGGCGTCAACGGCATCTGGAATGTTTTCGAGCTGCAGGTCCGTATCCACGCCTATGTATTCCCAATGCATCTCCGTCGAGGTGTGTGTGCTGACTTCAAAGTGCTTTGCGCTTCCAGGGCCCTACGCCGAAAAATGACTTCTGCCGAATCTTCTCCAGGAGCAAAATCCTCTACCCCCTCGCGCTTGTGCTTCACAGGGTGCTTGATGAAGAGGAGGAGAAGGAACTCTCCGAGTTGATCGAAGGCCGGATCGTCAACATCTTCTACCTCTTCTCCCAGGCCGAGCACTATGTGAAGGAGGTGATCGCAGACCGCCAGGTCTTCAAAAGTACGGTTCGATTCTCTATTGTGTGGTCCATTCTTCATGCTAATAGTCGCTTTCAGTTGTACTCAAGGAACTGCGTCGCATGACTCCGGTGCACCAAATCACCATGTTGAAGTTCATCAAGAACCTTTCCATGCTCTCGACTACGCTGGAAGTCCTTCACTCTGCCGACGCGATCGAGTTCCTGATAGACCTGCTGAGTTACAGTATGAAGCGGGGCCAAACACACTTCCGCGAGATCTCCAACCAAGTGCTGAACACCATGTTCAATCTGTGCCGTCTGAGCAAGGAGCGGCAAGAGGATGCAGCTGTGAATGGCATCATACCGCTGCTCCTGAAGATCATGAGGACCGAGCGCCCGCCGAAGGAGTTCGTGTTGCCGATCCTGTGCGACATGGCGCATTCTGGAAGGACAGGTCGCAGATACCTGTGGCAGAACAAGGGGTTGGACTTTTACGTATCGTTACTTGCAGACCAGTACTGGCAAGTCACGGCGCTAGACGCGATTCTTGTCTGGTGAGTTCACCTGTGCATCCGGTTATCGGCCTTTGAAATTTGTGAGTGAAGCTAAGCTAACCTGTGCTTCTAACAACACCAGGCTACAAGAAGAGACGGCCAACGTTGAGAGCCACCTCCTGGGTAGCGACTTCACGAAGACTCTCCTTTCCTGCTTCAGCGCTAGTAAGGTCAACTCGTTTGACCCCAACCTCCTCGAGCCCTTGCTGAAGCTCCTCCGCCTGAGCCCTGCCGCCGCGGCGTCCCTTGCCGTCCCCGAGATGTTCGCAGGCATCGGCCAGCGGCTAGGCCACAAGAAGGCCATCGTCCGACTCAACCTATTGCGCCTCGTGCGCATCATCCTCGATTCATGCGATGTGGAGATGGGCGGCCTGGGAAGCACGCTAAGCGGGAAGCAGGTGCGGAATCTCTTGGACACGATCCAAGTACTCGCGGAGAAGGACCCGGCGGTTCTCGTGCGCAACCTCGCCTCCGAGTTGGCGAAGCTCAAGGTCGACGGCGCGGGCTTCCCTGCCGGCGGCGTGGTAAGCGTGCCCGTGTCAGCAGCGGCAGCGGTCGCCGCCAGTGTACCGGGGAGCGGGTCTGGACGCACAAGGAGATCCGGCTCCGGGAACGGGAGCCGGCGGACTTACACGCCACCCGGCTTACACTCGTCCATGTCGGTGCCCCAGACGCCAACGCACGGGGGAGCGAGGCAGCACAGGCAAGCGCAATCACTCTCCAACAACGGAGCGTATATCGAAGTCGCGGCTAGTCCTCGCCGCACGCAGGCGTCCATCACCCACGAGCGAGACGCCATACTATATCGTCCACGTAGCAGGGATGGGCCCACAGGCATACCGAGACGAGTGAGCGGCGACTCATCGGCAGTGGCGGCGGCGGCAGCGGCGGCCGTGAACGGCGGGGGTACGCCGGGTTCCGGGTCCGGGCATGTGAAGAGCAGGTTACCAAGGACGTCGCTAGTCTATTCCCGCTCTAGCATGGCGGCGCTGGGCCAACCCCCCATCATAAGCCGGTCGGAGAGCTCGGCTTCGAACAAGGAGAACCTGAGCAGGGCCGGCGGCGGCGGAGTGTCCGGTACCGGATCGCCGGCCGGGGCGATGGTCAGCGTTGTCGCCGGAGGCAAGAGGAGGAGCAGGGCGCCGAGCAACGTTGATGCGAAGTGGTCGTGAAGAAGCGGGGGAGAAGGGGGAAGAAAGAGCTGTGGGGTTGTATCATTCTCTTTCGTGTTTGTGGCATCGAGGTTTCCTTCCTTCCTATGTGTGCGGGAGTCTTCGGTTCTTGTTTCAACACACAAAAGAGGTTCTGTTTATGCATTGCAAGAGGGGCTGAGGCTTTTATTCAGGGAGGGAAAATACGTCAACCAGAAGGAATAACGAGGACGAAAGGGAAAATCTCAGGAGACAAACGGGAGGGAGGGAGGGAACGGAGTTCTTCTAGAAAGACACATCGGTACTGGAACTTGCATAGAGCGCATTGGGTTTGACACCCGAGTCTACTCTTTACCTTAGCCCCCTTCCCATTCCCGCGTACGGACAGTTGGATGGGCTATCCAATGCCATCCTGGCGTACGATGCTTTCCCTCTTGATCACCGCATTAGCCCCTAAAATACTGCCTGTAGGACAACGCAAGGTACAGCGACGTCATCCCTCGCCCTGATTACAAAAGGCGGCCGGACTGTAGTTTACTAAGAGACACTGGTGAAAGTAACGTGGTCAGAACGTATTGGGGAGGAAGACGGATACAAGGTCTATTCATGGAACGACTGATATCCTAAACCACTCCTCCTGAATCAAACCAGAGGGAGCATCCTTTTCGAGTAAAAGAGCTCCTTCCTAATCCCCATCTCAGGCCACATGACCCAAGAACGAGGGAAGAAATGGGGCATAAAACCACCCACGAGGCAAGCCCGCAATAGCGTAAAAGCATTGTCGCGGTGAAAAGGGTTTCGTTCGGGGCATTCCCTGCGCACCGAACTAGGAGCGGAAACATGACTCCAACGGACCGCCGACCGAGCGGCCCGCCCCTTCATTGCACTCGGTTCCAAACACGCCGTCCCGGCGATGGCGTAGCAGCACTGTCGCCGTCGAGTTTGTGTAAGTTGTTGTGAAAAACAAGTAAGACGTAACCAGGGCTCGTTGAGACAGCGTATGTAAACACAGATGGGGTATCATAGTAAAGGATGTAACCGCGCCAGTGACATAGGAAAGAAAGAAGTGCGTGCAAAAAAAGGTTCCCGTCCGCCGTGCTCCTCCGAGACAGCTCGGACGGAAGAGGGGATACAACGGTTCGGATGTTGTACCACAGTTTGGCCGGATGGGAAAGCGAACGGCATAATGGATACCCTGGAGTGTAGGGTGCATCCGGAAGGGGCAAGTTGAATTGCCGCCGAGTCAACAAGAGCCGCCAGACGCTCTCTTGCCAACATCTTCATACCTCAGAAGACTTGATCAGGCTCAGACATCACCAACACAACTCTCGCCCCGAACCCCGCAATCCACGTCATCTCTCGAGAAGATGGCGTGGTTACTTCTTGCTCCAGGGGAATAAGCCACTGAGACCTCGCTCGGTGGCTTCCCGCCTGGCAGCTCCGTCGTCGTAAGAACTCGTGTCATTGTCATCCACCATGTTGTGGCGACTCTTCTTGGCGCCGAAAATTCTCAGAAGCACCATATTGACGACGCTGCTAAGGAGGCTGATGCACAGAATCCCGATCATGACGAGGTTGCTCTTCCGGAACTGGTGGGGCCCGGGAGCGCGATCTTCTTTCCAGCCCGTGTAAAGCGCGTAAGTGGTAACCACGCTTCCAAGGTTGCCCAGGCCGGAGACGAGGGCGGTCGCGGACGCAACACCGACTTCACCGTGGCGGCCCTGGAAGATCTCGTTTGTCCAGGCCATGCAGATGGGAACGGTCGGACCGAGGCCAAAGCCAACCATAAGAAGACCGCCATACCGGGCCCAGCCGTTGTCGAGAGCGAAGGTCGTTGTCAGAAGGCCGGTTATCTGGATGCAGACGGCGATGGAGAAGAGGATCGCGCGCTTGCTGTGGAATCGATCCGAAATCGGAGTGAAGATCAGGATGGCAATCAGGTCCATCTTCAAGATGTGCTATTAGCGCCATGCACTCACTGATAAGATTCAGATGGGAGTAGGAGGTAAAGATGGAGGACTCACAATCCAGATAGGGGCAAAGAGCAGGCTGATCTGGATGCCGGTAAACTCGGGGTTGATGGATGCGATAATGATATTGCCATAGAGTTGCGTGCCAATGCCCACTCCGACAACGCCAAAGTACATGAAGAGCAGAGGCCAGAGCCGCCAGTCCAGGAGGACGTGCACGAGGTCTCTCCATGTCCAATGTTTGGTGTGGTAGACCCGACGGAGCTCGTTGTAATGCACAATGGCATCTTCACCAGTGAGGGCCTCAGGAGTCGCTGGAAGCCACTTCATCAGGCCGGTTCGCTTTCGCTCCTCGCCGGGGGGGAGAGGCTTGTCAGGAAGCCACCACAGAAGTGAAAACCCAACGACGATGGCGACGAGGCCGTAGAGAAGGAACATCCACCGGAAGCCCCTCAAGCCACCCACACCGTCCATGAGTTGAAAGCCGGCGGAGACAAGGCCAACTGTAGCGGCAGACACCTGAGCGGCGGTAAAGTACATGCCGATCCTCTTACCCGTCCTGGAGGGAGGGTAGAACGCCGTCAGGTACAGGGCCATACCGGGCCACATGCCAGCAATCACGACTCCGAGCAGGAAGCGCAAAAGTCTGGGTGGCAATGGTTAGAGACCTTGTCGAGTGACTCGCAGAGGGAGAGAGGGGGGCTCAGATGCTTACTTTGCACTCCAAGGACTTTGAACGGCGGCGAAGCACGCTCCCACAATACCCGTGGCGATTACAATTCTAGCCATCCAAGCCCTGAGACCGACCCTGCTCATGATGAGATTGCTCGGAAAGTCAAAGATGATGTACGAGACGTAGAACAACGAAAGAGTGAGCGACGCATCCTCTGGCGTCATGCCGATGACTGTGATCAGGTCGTGCCCGACATCCTTGTTCATGGTCTGCGCAATGCCAATGTTGGAGCGGATGGCCGAGCAGAGGAAGTAAAGAACCCAGAAGGCTGACGAATCGTCTGTTAGAACTTAGAACCACTCTGGACCAAGCCAGGTAACGTACCAGGAATGATGCGGCGGTCGAGTTTCTTGTAGACCCTCTCCACCGTTGCGGTGTCATATTCAGTCTGCTGCTGCTGCGGCGGCTGTTGACTCAGGGATGGCTTGTCAAGACGAGTAGTCTCAGTTGAAGAGACTCGAGCCTGCTCTCCCTCCCGGGAGGAGTGTGTAGCTCCCTCGGCCATACTTGGGCTTTGAAGCAATGGAGGTGCGTGCGACCAGTCCTTGTATGCCGGGTTTCGAACCTTATGAAGCGTCGAGAAGCAGCAATTGAGTGTTGATGGGCTGGAGAGAGGGCCAAAAGGCAATGGCTGGGAGTGAAGAATTGATCTCAGAGAGAGGGAAAGGACGAAAAGGAGGGTATTTTATATAAGAGTCACAACACATGAGAAAAAACTGTGATAAGCCCGGTTCTGACGCTGAGGCCCTACGCCGTATCGAGATGCTGTGCACCGGGTACCCTGGTTCATCCCGCAGGTTCTCTGCATATAATTGACAGGCGGGTTTGAAGCGTGGGACGAATAAAGGCAAGGTGATTTGTAGTTTAATTCGACAGCGGGCTAGCGGGCTTCATCAGGGATGTTTCTTTGCAGTGTGTGTGGAGAGCAGCTGTGGGGGTCGTCCACAACCCGCGGAAGTGCGCAACTATTAGCTGAGGAGCAGTCGCCCCCGCCGACCAAACTTCTGTTCCACAGACCCATCCCAGGAGCAAGGAACCGAATTTCTTGTAGGTAACAGCAATGTCAATCCAATTTCGAAATCAGCGTCCGTTCTGCTGTGACTGTGTTGTGTTGAAGATCGCTACGCGGCCGAGCTCTTGCTCTGTCGCGTTCTGTTGAGCCCCCCAACACTGTGAATACGCTAGCTCGCCGTATGGAAAAGTTAAGCCGTGGGAAGCCATAGTGGCTCCGCGGGTTTCCATTGAGGGGCCGATGAACGGAGCATTGGGAGGGAGTCAAGGTGGGCCGGTGCCGCCTTGGTGCTGGTGCACCAACGCCGGGGGGATAGGAAAGAACTGTCCATCAACATTGGAGTTGATTGAAATCGATTTAGGTTGACGTCGCTCGTAATTATTGTGGGATTAGTGTACTCCGTATGGTACGTTCAATTTCACAACAATTCCACGAAATTCTGATTGCAGAGAAGGAATGATTCCCGCTAGACTTCGAGGAAGCAACGACACTGAGTGCTAGATCAATTACGGCAGAATTCGATGCCTCAGGACGACACAATTCAAGCCTCGTTTTTCTGGAAGCAAATCCATAGATGCATGGGTGCCTTATTTCAATTTGTGCGGAAGCTCGCCATCGTGTCAGAGTTTCCAAACCCCTCCCGCCGTGTAACGCCTCCTTCATGTTCACCTCGACATCCGTCGTTCGTCCTGCCAACCTCCGTTCGCCTTGCATCCCATGAGTCCTTCTGTGTCCTAAGCTGCCTGATGGTGTTGGTGTTGGTGTTGGTGTCGCGATAGCATCCTGGTGTCATAGCCCATGTGGCAGCCTAATGCGATACGGCGCTTCATTTTACCGGGACGTCACTTGTTCACAACAGACGAGATGCCACACCCACGGCGATCAAGCTAGCACACTGCTTCTTCCGCGTCTGCCTGCCGGCGGGTTCGCCGGGATCTCAGCATGCGGAAACATGGCCGAGGTTTCCGAAATGTCTGGCCTCTATCCACAGTACAACTACGGCCAGATTGGGTGCGACTGTCTCCCTGGTGCTGATCGTGGTGTGCGACATGCCTGTTGAAGATCCACAGAAGTTGCTTTCCAGGCTTCTGGATTTCCAGGCACCAAGTGCTACCCATGAGAGCGAGTTGTAATTGGCATTCCCTGTCATCATCCATGTCACGTCCGCTACCGTTGGCGGCATGGGACCTGAAGCTCTGACGCGGCAGCACAGGCAACGGAAGGGCGGACGTGGCCCTAGGTCAACATGTCCTGGACCGGGTTGGTGAATAGACCGTGAACGTCCTATCGACTTACACGTCAGTTTGTTGTGGTAGCGCTCCCCCTGACAGACGTGGCTGCCTGCCTATCGACTCTTAACAACTTAGACAGGTTTGGATTATGGGCCTGGTATGTTGTCGCGTTTCGATCCTCCCTTCTCCTATGGTCGGCGAACTGGCAAACGCAAGGTGGTGCGTGATTACCGATTTGTTCTGCCATGTGGCTGCCACACTGTTTGTCGTTTTTTTGGCAGAGAGGCTGTACTGGGGGCCTAGTGGGTCATGAATGGCTGGCCTCATCTCTTCTCGCCCTGAAAGGTCGGGTTTTGGATGTCCTTGGAGAACCAACAAGGGACGAGTCGGCACTGCACTTGATGCTTCCATTTCCCATGCGACCACAGTCCTAGATGACGATCCAGTGCATTGGCAGCCAATCAACCATGTCAATAGAAGACGTGCGCTCGCCCAGACCTACATTTTAGGCTCCGATGCTGTTGTTCAACTGGGACAAACCCGCCTCGAAACTGATAAAGAAAGCTGCCCGACTCCCGCTATCTCTTCAAAACCCTGCTCAATGTTTGCGAGAGGAAAGCTCCGACTCTAAGGGCTGTGTGTGTATCCCGATAGCTTGACCCTTCACTATATGTTAGCACTGGAGCCTGCGCTTCCTTTACTAAATTTGGCAAGCTGAGGATTTGATGTCCGGGGTTTTATACCGTCCAGTCCCTTGTGAGTCAGCCCGGCTTCCTCCTCACCAGCCATAAACGGTCACGGGACTAGTCAGAGTTCAGGTTCTAATTATCTCCCATGTTACTTCTAGGTTGGGACCCTCCCGTCATCTCGAGTCAGATGTCTCCATGGACCATCGTTGACTATTAAATGATTGGAATCGAGAGCTGCCTGATTCAAGCCAACTATTTTAATAATCGCCCATGACCAACCCGACGATACACTTCAGTCCGAGTTCACACACTACCTAAGCATTGTCATTTGAGTCCCCGTGCCTCAACCAATCGTTTCGCCGTTCACAGTTCACACTCGACTCCACCCTCAAAACTCTTCCACGTGATCACCACCTAGCATAAGCCACAATAAGCCACAATAGCCGGGAGTGGCTAAAACAGACGGGAGTGAAGGTACATTATTCGTCAGCACGTGCGTGGTGCGAATTTGTCAGCCCATTTGACGACACTCCACTCTCTGTGTATACGAAAGTACTTTCGTACTCATCTTGCAGTGGCCGAGTGCTCCGAGAGCGAACTTCCAGATCCAACTACAACCACCCAGTGCCGAGTTGCCTTGCGCATTCAAGACCCGAGCCTACCCCAATCCTGCTTCATATCCCGTCTTGTTCGAGCCCGGCCGTGGAGAGTGATACCTTGACGGACGTCCAGGGTTTCGCCACCTAGGCTCCCTCCCACTCCACGCGTCACCCGGACGCGAGAACATATCGAGCGATCCGATAAATTACGAGCGCATTCCCAATCGCCACCGAGTCGCATTGCGGATCTCAATACCAACCCCACCTTCTTGTCTTTCGAACCTGAGGCGCTCGACACATCTGCCTTGCGAGTAGAGGCACCAAATTCAACTATCATGAGCGCCGTTTTCGAGCCCAGGGCTTTCCTGCCCGATGTCTCTTACCCTTCCATGACAGACGGCGAGCACCATGAAATGAAATCTTCATACCCATCCATGACACACGCCGACCACGAGTTGAAGGCCGTTGGGGGCGACCGCTTTGGAGAAACGGATGTTTCGGAGCTAGCGCACTACGACCACCCAGCACCTCTGCTAGCAGACGACGGGGTCTCCCTGGACACCACCGAGGACAGGTCCATGTTGTCGCACGGCGCCGTTGACAGCACCCGCCTAGACCTCTCTGCGCAGTCGCACCTCGTACAGTCCTTGACCGCAGATCTTCACGAAGCCCGCGACGACGAGAACGGGGCCCATACCACGCATACGGATGTGTCGACTTCAACACTCACGGCCACGGCTTTGGCTGCTACGGCGACTGGCGCTGCGGCCATGAGCGGGGCAGTTGTGCATAGGACGAGTACCCCGTCGGCCAACCGCGTGAAACTGATACCGAAGCCTGACCGGGAAGTCGCGAAGAGCACGGATGGAAAGTACTATTGCGCATGGCAGGGGTGCAGTGAGGCGGGTGTGGGTTTCAAGCGTCGCTGCGAGTGGAGGTAAGTTCGAAAACATCCTTGCATGTGCCCTCGTACTCGCGATTGTATCTTCCGGGTATTCTTAACAAATGCTAACTTCCTTCGTCTCCGCAGTAAACATATGGACAAACACGAGAGACCCTACCGCTGCGAACACCAGGGCTGCGAGAAGCTTTCCGGATTTACCTACTCGGGCGGGCTGCTGCGGCATGAGAGAGAGGTCCATGGAAAGCACGGAGGGCCGAAGAAGACGCTGAACTGTCCCCATCAGAGTTGCAAGAGGTACACGGGCAAAGGCTTCTCCCGCCAGGAGAATTTAAACGAGCACCTCCGGCGCGTGCACACCGAGGGCACTTCTCCGCCCGCTACCATAACCTCAGCTGCGGAGGATGTACAACAGGCAGCCACCAGCGACAACGACAGCGAGCGTGGGGTGAAGAGAAAGCGCATGTCAGAGGACTTCCAGCGCCCTCCGTCTTCCCACTCCCTTGGCCACGCGCACACCCCCGGACTGGCTCCTACATTTGGCGAGGACGGCGGGTCGGATCTCCACGAGGAGGTCAAGCGACTTCGCGAGGAAAACGAGCAGCTGCGGCAGGCCCTCCAACAGCAGCGCGAGACCCAGATCACCATGATGGCGCAGATTGCGGATCTGCAGGGCGCCCTGAGGCTCAACGATGCGAATCTCGGTGCCACAGCGCAGCTGGTATGAAATTGGCGACCTTGCACCGTTCAAGCCCGTGAACCCCGTGACCGACGGGTCTACCTACGGTTGTACGACTACTTTGCGGCACCTCCGCGTTTCTTCCTTTCCGGTCCACCTCTTTTCTGCATCCAAGGCGTTTCTTCCCCTTATTTCACCAGGCGCACTGAGTAGGTCCGGTGGACGCATCAGTGCACTTGTTCTAAATCTGACGAGGCTGGAGCCTCGGTACCCCCCTTACGCCTCCCTCCTTTTCCACTTACATCACTGGTTTTCATCGTATTTGTCGTGTTCACCCATTCAAGATAGACGGTCAGGCGCTTGGTCGGGAACATGATGTCATGGGTTGGTTCTATGAGACTTCACATGTTGGAGCGAGTTGATTTCACTAAATGATATCCCTATTTCCTATTTTTCTATTACCCCTTTCTGTTTTTTTCTCCTTTCCGCCTACCCTCTATCTGTTTGTACCCGTCATGTCCAAATCAGGATCTCGTTGATGTAGAGCAATGAACGTCCATTGCTCAGTTTGCGAGTCATTCCGGGTATTGAACGGGCTGCGGGGCGTGTGTCCAGAGAGACGGAGTGCAAAGTTGGTTTTCAAGGGACACAATCATCTGTACTATACATGTAATTAGGAATCACGAGACCTATGAGAACGAGAGAGAGAGAGACAGAGGATAGACTCCCGCCT
Organism: Basipetospora sp. M8501; assembly: GCA_037040375.1. Taxonomy (NCBI): domain Eukaryota; kingdom Fungi; phylum Ascomycota; class Sordariomycetes; order Microascales; genus Basipetospora; species Basipetospora sp. M8501. Next base: position 12,073 of record JAXQGT010000370.1, read on the forward strand.
ATGCCTGAACAATTTTACACCCCTCCCCGTTGCTTCAACCTAGCCCCTTCGAATGGAAACCTTTGCCCGGTAATTCCGGGTTGGAGCCTCGTGACCATTTGTGCGTTGATACCTATACGAGGACACTCGACGACGGGTGACGCGTTCCCGTCTGAGCCCCCGAAATCGAAGCAGAACAACCCGCACTCTTCCAGCACGGCAGATCGCCGCGCCTTTTGGGAGCGAGAAGGAGTTCATTCGACTTCTCCCTTCGATGATTCTGCAATTGATACGTGTACCAGCGAGCGTGGCTGGATTCTTCATGTTGTTAAGGGTCCACGTGTCTGCTTCTTCTTCCTCCTGGTTCGGCTCCTTTGAGGTTGTTCGTAGCGCTGTTGATCGAATACAGAAAGATAGTACGTGAAATGCGGTTCTAAGTGGAACGCTTTCCAACCACGTTCCGCCCATCCGGCATGGTCTTCTTCTCTCTGCGCTCCACACGGAGTGGACGAGGGGGAAAGACCCGAAGTACGGTCGTTTGCTGACAAGCCTTATTTGGGAACTGACAGCATCGATACTTGATCACAACGGATTAGGATCAGACATG
>JAXQGT010000371.1:0-12748 GCA_037040375.1 Basipetospora sp. M8501
TAATTTAGATATTACCTCTTCTTTTCCGATGAAATCCAGATATTCTGAAGAAGGCGTGCCTCGACGTCGACCGCTGCGTCGGCGTCACCATCTGGGGCGTCAGCGACAAGTACTCGTGGGTGCCCAACACCTTCCCCGGTTCCGGCGCCGCCCTGCTCTACGACGAGAACATGGGCAAGAAGCCCGCCTGGACGGCCGTCTCGAGCGTGCTCGCCGCCGCCGCCACGGGCCCCGCTCCCGGCCCTACGACGACCAGCTCGAGGACCACGCTCACGACCAGCACGCGCACGTCGACCAGCACCCCTCCCGTCACGACGACCCCCGGCCCCGGAACCGGCGGCGAGGCGGCGAGGTGGGGCCAGTGCGGTGGTATCGGCTGGAACGGCCCCACGAGGTGCCAGAGCCCCTGGACCTGCAACAAGCTGAACGACTGGTACTACCAGTGCCTGTAAAGGGAGAGAGAGAGAGAGAGAGCCAAACGAAAGGGGATCACGGGGGATCGGGGAGGAGTTGGGTTTCCCCCAGCGTCATGATGGGTCCCGGTGAAGAGAGTTGCCGGGATTCATCCGAATGTATATACCTCTCTTTTTTTCGCTTCTTCTTCGCACATATTTCGAAGACTTCTTTCTAGGGTTAACACTAGTACATAACACCGATATTCTGCTTAGGGTCTGGTGCTCCTTTGTTCTACAGCACCTGTAGTGTGGGTGGAGGGGTCTCGTAGAAGCAATGAAGGTTCGTAGAGGTGTGGTCAGCTAGAAGTGTAAATGCAAGGCATCTCGGAGTATATTGACCGCAGAGACCACTCCCTACCCTTAGATCAACCGGACATCCGGATCGATGGATATAAATGGTGGTTAAGGGCGTTCGGACACTGTCTTTGAAGTGAGAGTATGCCCTAAGTAAAAGCTCCAGGACTATACTACTAGTCCAATGAGTGTTGGAAAGAAAATAGAGGAAAGAAGTGGGTTCGTGCGAAACCAACGCTCAGTATCTTTCCGGACACCTTCGGACAGTATTGAGCTGCAGGCAGTGGTCGGTGGCGCTGAATCCGCAATGACGTCGTGGGTCTGGTGTTTGCGGCGGGGCAGAGACGCTCTGAGTCCCTTCATTTTGTCTTCAATCGCCAAATCGCTTTCCTCTGCCAGTGCAGGAATCGCGTCGGGTCACACTCTCAATGGTAGATGGAGTCTTGATCATATTGATTACTGGGAGAGGCAATCATCAATTTGCAATCGTCGAAAGCTAGAGTTGGGATAAACTACTCGAATTCCAGGTTGGAATGCAAACGCGCGCCTTCACGTGATAGCGCATCTCCAGGTACATGTGTGGGCAACCACACTTCACAAGGAAGGAGCGGAGCTGTGTAAGACACTGATCATCAATGGTCACATTGCACATCCAGGTGAAGACGGCAGGCGCAACCCGGACGACAAGGCTCTCACCCCGACCCAGTCCAGGCTGGAACACTGAAGACACAAGTCTCGATTCTACAGCCACTCTGGCCGCTGCAAACCTTCAACCCATCATCTCCGTCGTCTTGCGCTTTTGGCATTCGTGCAGTGGACTTCGACCCTCACATGAATATTCACGCCTACACAAACGACCATTCCCGCCTCGAAACCCACCGAAACCAGACTCTCGTTTTCCGCGACAGGGCTTCGAAGGGCAAACAAGCGTCATGGGCGCCCAGTTCCAGACTTCCGCCGCTCCCGAAGAGACCACAGGCGCTATGGAGTTCGTTAAGAGACAGATCGACCGCATCGTTAGCAAGGAAACCCGCGATAAGGGCTATGCCATGGTTTCTGGGCCCGTCAAGGCAAGGCCGCTGACTGCGGTAAGTTTATCCGAATTCGCTCTTTGACCCTTGATACCCAGTGCCGCCCACGACCTCTCCCCTTTTACCTTGAATAGCATAACAATCAATATCAAGATCTCACGAAGCCCCCTTCAATTTGTGCAATGTGAGGGTAGACTCTTGGCCACATAATATATCACGGTAGCAGAAAATCAAATACTGATATATGCGCGCCGCGCTCGCTTTGCAGACTTTCCTCCTCACCCAGCTCGCCTTCACCTTCCTCCCCCTCGTCACCTTCGCCATCTTCGCCCTCTCCACGCTCAGCCTCGCCTTCGGACTGGCCTTTGGCGCCGCCCTCGTCTTCTCGCTCTTCTGGATCGGCGCCGCCCTCTTCGTCGCCGTCCCCGCCGTCTTGCTAGCCTCGTCCATCGCCCTGCTCGTGTACGTCTGGGGCCTCTCGGGCTACGTCATCGCGCGCCAGCTGTATCTCTGGATGCCCACCGTCGAGTTTGGGCAGCGCGCCGCGGGAGGCAAGGAGCGCGCGCAGCTGTCGGGTGCGGGTGTGAGTGATAGTGAGAGTGAGAGTGATGATGGAAAGACCGGTGAGCGGGCTCCTGCTACCGAGAAGGGTGTTCAACCTGCGAATGAGGGTGGTGGGAATGGAGGGGGTTAAGATGGCCGTGGGCGTTTCGGGGCTGAGGACGGTGCTAAGGGGTGAGGGAGCAGAGATTGTGGCTTTCAATATCTGCAGTAAAAGGCCAGGACTGAGGGCTCGCTCCTAAAGGTTCATAAGAGGGTCAGGAGGAGAGTGGTTGGTTGCTTACGAGTTGTCGTCCCAGTGTTGGGATGAGCCGTGTCATAGATTTTACGGCTTTATCCTCTAATGCCATGACCATGATATGGTTGCCTAGTTTTCATCCGGAGGAGCGTTGAGGGAAATGCCCAAGGAAGCAGGCTTATCCTCAAAGCAGAATCATCACACCATGATCTTTTTATTTCCTACCTGGACGTCACCCTATGCCTGGAAGTTCATCGCCGTTAAATCTCCAACGCTGCCCCAAGTTTATTCGCAGTACTCGGCGTCATCATCTTTTTTCCGAAAGAGAAGCAGATTTAAGAAGGGGCCTGATGCATCCGGAAAGTGCTGGGCCGAAGTCGAGGAGTAGTGTGTAACTCGATTACAGCCTTCCCCCGGAATACTCATGTAATTAAGCTTTCCGTCAGTCAGGGGAAGTGGCGTCTTACCTCCCTCGCGAGACGTCGTGCGCATGGCAAACGTCAGGCTAGACAACGTCGGGCGTACACATGGTCCAAACTCAAAAAATCCCCGGCGCTCATGTGTCGAAAAAGAGGAGAAGTACAACCAACCGTAGACCTCGTGGCTGTAGGATAGGCCACGAGAGTCCAGATCAGCTCACCTTCTCCGAGTCCGTCAGTCTTAGGGTTGGTGGGCCCCATGGGTTGGGCGGGCAGAAGCTTCGCTCACTGGAAGGGGCTTTGTCCGTCTGGACCCTGTGGAGAGAGCAGTCCTCAAGCCATTATCAGGATCAGGATGAGACGAAGTCTGTCGTTAAAAGTGGACCACATATGGCTCCCCGATGATCATGGTGTAATGCACTCTAGAATCAACTGAGAGAGCCCGCCTTCGGAAACCCATCCGATGTTGTTGCCGGGGTGAGACGACTCGAGCTTCCTGCCATGGCATACTGGTTACACGCGTCAAGAGCATCATACTGCTAGAACATGCGCACCAGTAAAAGTTGACTATTCACCCACAAAGGTCCCAATACAAGAGCGCGCATACTGGTATAGGGAATGAAGTGGTCTCTTTTGGGTCCGGAAGGAGGAAGCGCGATCCACGACGCCGCCCTCTGTGCTATTTCTGACACTACACCAGTGTGATGAGCTGGCACATCACTTGAACGGAAGGCCTTCGGCCCAGGACGATAGATCTGCCACTGTGGGAAGTGTCCCGTCATGCCGGGCTCTCTTTCTCTCTCCTTTAAGTTAGCTGCAAATCTTCGCCCCCTAAAGTGAGAGTCTCTCTTCCGTTTAAGATTGATCCAAGGGGATCGCGGGAGATTAAACTGGACATCATCACACCGCTTGGCAGAGAACTCGATGGGTTTTCCCGGTTCACCTAGGTTCAGACGAAAACACAAAAGATCAATGGGCTTTGGGTTTCTTGGCTCATCTGGCCTTCAGGCCCGGCTTACAAATTTGGCCGATTGCCCTTTTTTCTTCTCATGAGCTTTCGTAGTTTATTCGAGCTAACCTTACTTGCAAGGGCCTTGTTCCCTGCGTATTCTGAGACGACTCGAGGAGGAGGGGAACGGCCTTGATATGTTTCGACTCCTCGGAAGCATACGAGAGGGAGGAAGGGGCTTGGTGAGGTAAAGAGGACAAGGGGGGCCGTGGAATGGTGGACTGGATAGGTAGAGTAGAGATGAGAAAATAGGGTCGTGTTGTGTTTTCTTGCGAAGATGTTTGAAACTTTGCAAACCCTTGATAGGGGAGGTCGTCTTGACAAAAGAGGCAAGTGAAGTGCGGTGCCTTGGCGAGTGTATCAGAAGCTGCAGGGATCCAGGGGGGCGAATGCTCCCCTACCTGCTTGGTTCTGAAGAGTGCACATTTGATGTGTACGAGAGTAGACCTCGTTGGTCTAGAACGTCCCGAATCAGTCTGGTCCAATTGGCCTCACCGAATCCAACAATGAACTTCGTCATCGGATTTGATGCCCTTCCCCGGGGAGTGGGCTCGGTGCGTGGAGTCGTTCGCAGCATCGACAGACCCGCTAATGCTCCCCTGAATTTTCGCCGTTGACCAGGCATCGCCAGTGCATCGCGGCCCCCTAAATCCACTGCTAGGTTTCAGAAACATCTTGTCCAACGGCGGACTTTACTCATCTTGAAGATACGTCAAGAAAAGCGCAGAGTTGGTAGGTTGGGTTCCTCGTATTCCTAGTGACCCGGCATACACATCGCACCGCATCGCACTGGTGCATGAGTAGACTAGGAGAAACTGTGTGCGTTGACATGGAAAGTATGACACTCCAAGTCCGGTGTCATGTTGGTCCAGGTCCAGTTACATAATACACAATGAGAAAGCCAGCACTAGTGTACACTAGTGTGAAGCATCACCTTCAGGTACGGCTGCTGCAGGTCCAGGAGCAGGCAGTGCATCTCGCAATCGTGCTACTACTAGCATCATCACAGCGGAGTCATTGCCAGCTTTCGCACTCCATCACGGGAAGACCTGGACTCGGAAGCCGCTGGTCCCGGAGCAAACTCATCAATCGTCCCCATCGATGCCCCCACTTTCGCCATCAATTGATCCCCAAAGAGCCTCAAGCCCTAGTCACTCTTGGCTCGGACCCTGGTCCGTCGTGTCTCAGCCATGCACGGGAGAAACGTCCGTGATGTCTGAACCTCTCCCGCATACCTAGCACCACTGCAACTGATGTGACCATCTCTACGAGATAGTGTGCACAAACCACCATTGTGGCTTATCGCCTTGAGCCCGCCGCGTGCTCTTGTGAGACAGCTTGAGCGTTTGAATCGGGGCTGTGGCCATGCAACCTAAAAGCCGCCTCCGATTCAACATGCCTCCCTGCGCCGAAACGAGCATACTCCGTACACTCCGTCGAAACGAAACTGCTAGAGGACCATTTGCTGCCCCATCGTCTTCACGGTATTCTGGATAGTCTTTACGTGGTGAATAAACCCATGTAGTAGACGGGAGGCATAGATATGCGCCGACGAGACTCTTGCTGACCCCCCCGATCGGCGAGATCTTCCGCCGAGAGATATCGTTGACCTGGATTGCAGGGTGTGAGATCTCCAGGCTTCCGGCGATTTTCGTCGCATTGCGGTGGGCTTTTCTCGGATGCAGCCGATCTCCCTCAATTACAAAGAGTTGATCTCGGTTTTCATTCGTCCACGACCGCACCTCCCGTGCTGCGAAAATCCAGGGCCGGACTGTGTCAGAAAGTGCAAGCATTGACAAGGGCACTCCACCTCTACGAGTGTATTTCCGCCCCTTATTTTCTCCATCACGGATTCCATTTGATCAATTCATGAGCAGCAGTGCCGTCAACGTGCTACTAGTATGGGACTGAACAATACGAGAATTCCAAAGTGTATACGATTGAGATATGAGGCAGCCATTCAGCTGGGGTAGCGTATCTGGGGGTTTGCCCCAGCCCAGGGCCCCGTACTAGTTCATTAGCTCCGTCGCAGCCAAGGGCACCAACCGACTCCACCGAAGCTTATTGTGTTCCCCCCCTCCTCCCCTGCTGAGACTCGGAACAGAGCACTGACGTCCGGCAAGGGACTCAAGCTTTTTCGACTGCAACGACTTGCGGCTCTGCCACAAACGCTGGGAGCACCACCCCAAGCCCTGGTCCACGGAGCAATTGATGTTCACCTCCCTCCTGACCCTGAACGCCGTCCGAGGCTCCCGTTTCCCTTAATCCACCCCGGGGTGCTTCGTGCCTGTCTGAACCGTACCAGGGGCCACTTGGATCTTGCAGCCGATGTCCCTCCTTGCTGGGTCGAGGGGGTGTGTAAGAGGGCGTGAGTCGATGATGATAGCCACGGAAAACCTGTGACTTGAATATCATCTGAGAATCCTAGGTAGGAGGCCTTGAGAAGGGAAAAAAAAAAACCTGGTGTCCGTATAAGACTCTCAGTGCTGCAGTGATCGCCATTTTTGTTTCCCTCAGAGCTCTCCCTCTCTTCTCTTCTACCCTCCCACACTCTTCCTTTCGTTCACTAAGCCGGTCTTTCTTCTGCCCTGTCTACATTCGTTTCTTGAAGAGCCGTCCTTCTGCTTATTAAAAACCTCAAGTTCCTTGTTGTTTGTGAACGGTTTTCTTCAACTTGAGAGCGAAAGACTGATCCCGTTGTCTCTCCCTCATATTTTCTCCCTTCGATTCATCAGCAGAGCTGGCATCTCGATCCGTTTTACTTAAGTTTTATACGATATAACCAGTTGCCTTTCTCTCTCTTTCTCGGCTCTTTCTGCTTGTCCGCCCGAGCGAGCCCATAGACGACCGCCGTTCTTTGAGAAAACCCCCCGTCGAACCGGTCCAGGACTCGATATTTGAACACTCCCGCTCTTCCCTCCAAACAACAAAAACTTACACAATGGCCCGAACGACGGTCCTGGCGACCCTGCTCGCCTTCACCTCCCTCGCCATCGCCACCCCGCCGATGCCGCCTCCGCCCGCCCACTGCCCCCACGAGTGCGTCCGGGTCCTCACCTCCACGGTCCACGTTCCCCAGGTCGTCACCTCGGTCGTCCACGTCCCCAAGATTGTCAAGGAGACCGTCCACGTCCCGCAAATCATCAAGGAGACGGTCCGGGTGCCCCAGATTGTCAAGGAGACGGTACGCGTGCCCGTACACGTCACCGTCACGCAGACCGTCCCCGTCACGAAACTCGTCACGGAGACCAAGAACGTGGTGCAGACGGAGACGAAGCAGGTAGTGCAGACGGTCACGGCCCCGCCCGTCACGGAGACCAAGGATGTCGTGAGGACGCAGGTCGTTACGGAGACGAAGCAAGTCGTGCAGACGGAGACGAAGAATGTCGTCCAGACGTCGACGGTCCAGGCGCCGCCTGTGACGGAGACGAAGACCGTGTCGGTTCCCGGTGCCCCCGTGGAGAGGACGGTGACCTCGACTGTTACTGAGAGCGCCGCGGCCTGTGAGACGGAGGCGCCGGCGGGCCAGGACGAGAACGCCGCCGCTCCTCAGCAGCCTCCCGCGCACGAGGTGCCTCCGGCGCATGTGGTGCCGCCAGCGCACCAGGCTCCTCCCGTGCACGTCGTCCCTCCCGTACACAAGCCTGTCGTACAGGTGCCTCCCGCGCACGTCGTCCCTCCTGTGCACAAGCCTGTGGTGCAGGTGCCTCCCGCGCACGTCGTTCCTCCTGTGCACAAGCCCGTACAGCAGGTACCTCCCGTCCTCAAGCCCGGTTTCATCCACGTCCCTCAGGCGCCCGCACACGTGGTCACGCCGCAGCACCCCGCGCCCACGGCGGCCGCGCACAAACTCTGAGGAACGTTGTTGCCCTTTGGAACCTAGGAGGAGCCTTCAGAGGGTGGTGTGAGGAGAGGTAATGGGAGCCTGAAGCTCTTTCAGGATTTTAGGTGGGAAAACAAGTACCACAAGAGAGAATGTGTGTGTATGAGTGAGCTGATACACGTTTGAGGTGGTTCAAATCATGTCAACCTTTGGAAGCACATATTACGCGAGGATAGAAGCAGAATTGAGGAAGAAACGAGACGCCATATTGGTATATCCTTTAACTGTCTAATCCCCGCAGGAGGGTACAAAGTCACCCTTTCCCCCCCCCTTTCCTTTTTGTCTTTTTTACTATTTTCTCTTTCGTTCGGGGCTTTTTTCCCCTGTCGATGTCGACATCGAGAGGAGATTAAGTGCTCGTTTTCCCCCACCACACGCATGTTGCACGGATATCATGACAATTTTTCACGAGTGGGAAACTTATTTTGATCAACGATGGAGACATCGATTTTGTATTTGAGGGGGGCGGAATATGGGGAAGACAGGGCGTGACAGATCGGTAGAAGACAGAATGGAAGACAAACCCCCTCTCAGCAAGTCCCCCAGTTCAGTGTTCGCGTAATATCGTAAAGTACATGTATTCGTCTGTGCTTCACTCTCGTCCGCACCAAAGCCGGCACCCCCAGTGTAGTCTGGCACACCATAAACCAGCCGCATCGGATCGGGAAGTCGGTTGGACCTCAGACGAACAGGACAAAAAAAGTAACAAGGCAAGGATGCTAGTGTCCTCTGAGAGGATCGAACTCTCGACCTCTGGATTACCCCAGGAGTTGATACCTCCCGAGTCATATTGAATATGAGACCAGCGCTCCACCGACTGAGCTAAGAAGACCCGTTCCTCGGAACTTGTTGGACGGAAAGCGCCCGACGTTGTGCTATATTACTTGGCGTGGGTCCTCTGTTCGAATAAAAAAGGATCGAGGAAAAATCGTGTGAGGATGGAGAGGGGCAGGACGGGTAGTGAAAAATGAAGGGAAGATATCTACCAAGTAGTAATATTGTGTGGGCAAAAAAGATTGCAGCAATTGATTGGCAAAAGGTTGTCCTCTGTGAGGATCGAACTCACGACCTCTGGATCTCCCAGGAGTTAACTCTTGAGTCATTCTATGAGACCAGCGCTCCACCGACTGAGCTAAGAAGACGTGTTAGTATACCGGCCTTCCCCAAAGCCTATATAGGCTTGACTCTAGGTGACATCCAATCAAGTTGGCAGGAGCCCTTGCAGCAGGGCCTTCGTACAGTGTCTGTCCACTCGGCAGGGATCATTGTATGCACGGATCACCTCTTAAGCTCCATGAATCGAGCTTCAACGTCACTTCTCAAGAGAGAGAGCATCAACGAACTGCCACTGCATCGCTCCCACTGCGTCCCCGACCACCGCACCGCCCCGTCAAAACACTACCCATCCACACCATGGACCCCATAGAAGACGCCCGCTACCGCCAGTCTACCCAATTCCGCCTCTGGTCCTACTCCCGCTCCTCCCTCGCCGCCCTTCGCGCAAAGACGAACGCCCTCGCGAAATCCCACATCTCTGCGCGCCTGTCTTCCTCCAGCGCCCCCCCTCCCGCCGCCGCCGCGGCCGCCGCGCCGCAGAACCAAACCACCCAGCAGGGAGATGCCGCCCAGCAGCAGCTGCCCGAGTTCCTCACGCCCGACGAGGAGGCCGAGCTGCTCAAGTACTTCACGGTCGAGCTGCTCAACGCCGCGGCCTTTTGCGACCTGCCCACGGAGATCCGCGCGACGGCCGCGGTGCACTTTCGGCGGTTCTATGTGACGAATAGCGTCATGACGTATTCGCCGACCGAGATTATGAAGACGTGTTTGTTCTTTGGGTCCAAGGGCGAGGGGTTCTACACGCGGCTGTCCAAGTGAGTTTTTTGCTGTCGTCGTTTGCTTTGACCCATTTGCATTTCCTTGGGAACCTAAGCCCCCTATTGTACTGAGAAATGGAAGAGAGTACAAGGCGAATAACTGTGCTTTGTTGTTTTTTGTTTCTATATTTTGGCCTCGCTGCAGTTTCCTAGGATACTGACCCGGGAGAATCTACGCAGGTTTGCGGAGAAACTGCCCGCCACCACCCCCGAGCAGGTCGTCGCGGGAGAGTATCTCCTTTGCCAAGGCATACGCTTCTGTTTCGACGTCCGGCATCCATTCCGCGCCCTCGAGGGTGCTATCCTCGAGCTGCGACGGGCATTTCCAGACGAAGTACGGCCCCCTCCCCAACCGTTCCTAAACCACAAACCAGCCAATCCATTGTCTTCTTTCGCCCTGGGAAAGCCACTAGCTAACCAAGAACCCAGAACGCGAGGATAGAAAGAGCCCACGGCCACGCGCGCCACATCCTCAAATACAGCCCGCTCATCACGGACGCCTACTTCCACTACACGCCAAGCCAGATCATGCTCGCTGCGCTGTCTATGGCGGACGAGGAGCTCGCGTCGCGGCTGCTCGCGCGGTCATTCGAGGTCGCCGCGCAGCAGATGGCGGCCGGGAAGAGGAAGGAGGGGGAGGAGGAAGAGACGATGGAAGAGGCGGGAGAGGTGCCCGAAGCGCTGAGGGCACTAAGGGAGAGGGTCGTGGAGACGGTGCGGGCGTGTAGGGACCTTATGGCTACGGAGCCGCCGGAGAGGATGGAGGGGTATTGGGGGAAGGTGAGCCGCCACACTTTTCTTTTCTTTTTATTCTTTCTTTTCTCCTGATTCGGTTCTTCTACCAATGTCCCCCTTATTGTTACCTCCAGGGTTTTTTTTCCAACCTTACTTGGAAAACTTACCCGACGGACGCTTCGCCAACTTTCCCTGCCCTCATCCTTCTATGAAGGTCCATAGAAGGGTGGCATGGAGCCACCAGAAAACCCTCGTAAAGGATCCGCTACCCCCTCAAACGATGAAAGTGAGTTTGCTAACAAAGCCAAACTAAACCAAACACATAGCCCGAATGCATCAAGGTCATCCGCCCACTGCTCCGGAAGCTCAAGAAGTGCCGCGACCCGGATAGGGCCGACCTCGTGGCGCTGCAGCGAGCACGTCGGGAGCACGCTGCGCGGGCGTCTTCGCAAAGGGCGGCGGCGGCAGGGGCGGCTGCCAAGAAGGACGACGATGGGGCGGTGTTCGGCGGGGAGATCCTCGAGCCGAAGAGGAAGAAGATCAAGGTCAAGGAGGGGGATGATCCTTTTGGTCCTGCTTTGTAGCGGGAGAGAAAGGTGCGTGAGATCGAAGGGAGGGGAGTGGCTGGTATTTTCGGTCGCGTGCGCTGTCGCTTGCAGAAATCAATCGCGCAAAAGTTCAGGGCTCTTTCTATATTTTATTCTTTGTTTGTCGATTGTTCCCCTCGAGAGGGATGGAGTCTCTGGGTTTAGCATATAGATACCTTTTGTCATGTCACAGGTATATCAAGAGGGGCAGAGCACAGCGCCGGTTGTCGAGGGGCCTGGCGCTACAGTGGTGTACCGGAGGAGATACCAACCGGGGCAGGTCTACAGACATACTTGGCTTGTCAAAGGAGGAATCCGGGGTCCTAGTTAACAGCCAAGATCATCTGTATTGGCCTCACCTACGTCTTCCTCGCGGGCCGATTTGGGGGTCAGGCTTCCTCCGCGGGATACTCAACGCGGTCCCGTATCGCCAACTCTATGTCCGCCAACAGCGGCCGTCGTCGGAGGGGCGGAGTAATGGACCGGGTTAGACAGTCCAGATCGTGCGAAGACTCTCGAAGAACAGTCACTCCGTGCCTTGGCTTTTATTATATAGCGGCCGGTGATGCGGGTAGAACACTAGTATCCACGTGAGCGAGTGAACAGTCTTGGCAGCTACTTTTGTAGCTGTGTGTGGGCTTCGCAAAGAGGCTGAGGGGTTATCCTCCAACAGTCTCATGACGTTGTCTAGAGGCACGTCGTACTCAAGTGCGCCGACTTATGTCCTGGCAAAGCTTACTGACCTGGTCGCTCGAGGGTCGGCTAGAGTATGACAGCTGCGGCGGGTGGGTCGCGAGGCTAGGAGCTATGGATAGCACATATACCAGGGACTGCATTCTCACAGCATACTGTATTGAAGAACTAGTACTAAAGCGTCCATGTATTAGATTACAGAAGACGACATAGCATCTCCGTCCGCTCAATACTAGACATGTTCCGTAGTTTCCCTGTCCTAAATTCCGTTATCCCTATTTCCAGACCAGACCAATACCTTTCGCCGCGGTCTTCCCGAGACCGAAAAAAAAAAGAAATGCTTCATCAAATCAACCCCTCTCTGTACAAACGATTCTCTAATCTCACGTGTGTTTTGGACATCTACATCTTCTGATACCGCACCTTATCTCAAGTTTGCTGCCTCTTGGGCGGGATCGGCGGCGCGGGCTTCTTCGCCCTGCTTGGCGGCGGCGGCGGCGGCGCCTTCCTGTACCCGCCACCAGTACCACCAGCACCACCCGACTGCAGGCCCAGAGCCGTCGTCGACCCGTTGCTCCGGCCCCAGCTACTATGGCTCGTCGCGGGGCTCACGCACCGGTCGGCGTCCCTCCCCCAGCCGGGACTCACGCTTCCGCTATCAGCGCTGTCGTCGTCGTACCGGTCCGAGAAGACGTCCTGGCCGTGGTGGTCCCCGCCACTGCGGGAGTATGTTGTCGTACTAGCAGTAGTACTAGAAGGAAGGACAGGGTCCGTGTTGATGCGCCCCACGGGACGCAGCTGCGCGCGCAGGTTGCCCGGGTTAACCATCATCTGGTGCGAGGCGACGGACGAGTGGCTAGTGCGGCGCTCGATGTAGTGGTGGTGCAAGCTGTGCGCGGAGCTGGCGGTCGAGACGGAGCGGCTGGGCGCTGCGGGGCGCGGGGAAGGGATTTCCGGGGGCGACAAGGC
>JAXQGT010000372.1:0-12463 GCA_037040375.1 Basipetospora sp. M8501
GAAGAACCATGACTGAAAGTCTTTCTGATACGGGGCTTGCTGCAGAGTGAGAAGGCGCGGGGGGGGGGGAGGGGGGGGGGAGGGGGTTTCGTCGGTCAAGAAACCGGAGCCACTTCCAGAATTTGGGGAGGTAGTTTCTAGATGGATCAAATGCGAACGGAGGGCCTCCCTCTCAACTAGCTTGGAGGTACGGGCAAGGCAGACAGGTTCGCCGATGCTTCCGGGTCAGTCCGGCATGAGGGCAGCAGAGCCGCGGGTTCTGGCGAGTAGGAAAGGGACGAAGAGCGCAGCATCGCGAAGCAGGGAAGGGAAGACTGCCTGCCCGGGTTTCGAGGGTGATCCAAGAAACACGGTGAACCCTCCATATTACGCCCTAGAGCGGTTCCGGCTTATCGAAAGAAGGGGTGATCTTCCTCCTCGATGGGTCAATAGAGCAGAATGTGGACTGTGATCAACCTCGAGACAGGAGGAGGCCCCCCTCTCAACTGATTACCGCCGTGGGTTGTCAGCGAGTGTCGTGGGACCTCTTTTCCCAAGACTTCTTCCTGAGCCCAATGCTGGAACATTGTTCTGCGTGTTTCGATGTTATGGGCTCCATCTTCCCTATGCTGTCTGGTCATCTCAAGGACCGGCATGAGCACCCGTAGACATCGAAGGGCAAGCTCCGGGACGCCTCTTCCCTTGTGGCTCTCGAAATAACAGGCACCCCGGCTGGCAGTAGACCCAGTAATGGGGAGCACAACTGTCCCATTCCCCATCAACATCGTTCATCTACAGTTGATCACTTCACACCGCGTTCCGCATATCACTCAGCGGGACTCTCACAGTTGTGGTCAGCAGGGATAACCGGGACGAACGTTGCCAGTCCTTCTTTTCAGTACATTCTCGGCCCTCCACTACCTCCCTCCACCGAGGTCGTAAAGCAAGAAGAAGGAGATGCGTAACTACAAAACCGACAGATATCTGTCTCTCCCTCTCCCCCACTTCCCTCTCTCTCTTTCTCTTCGTAGGATCCATCCAGATCCTCTTTTCCTATCGGGGTTATAACCCATCGGGGGGTATATAGCCATGTATGCATACCTGACCATATGAAATCTCCTTGGACGGAAATATGCCCGGGAGAATTAGGTTGTTAGACTTTGCGTGCGTGAGAAAATGCATTTCATAAGAAGAAGAAAAGCAGAGGGTCCATTTCGTGTTCGCTTTTTACCCATTTCCCATCTAGGACCCCCCCTCCTCTCTTCAGATCATCCCTGTGCTGTGTAAACAGTAAAACAGCGGTATCGTCAGCCTCGTTCCACGATGATAGAAATAACTCCTTGTCGCCAGTCCGTTCCGGTCTTTGGAGTCATAAAAGCCTCAACGGCACACCTGTTGCCCCCTCCCAAGCCCTTCTCTTCCCTCGGCATTAGTCCTCGTTGCTTACGATTCCGAAGCCGTACCACTCGTTATCTCATCCCATTTGGAGAACTTGCTTGCCCCTTTCCCATCTCTAACACCACGTGAAATTTGCTCCTCCGGAATTTGCTCAAGCGCTCTTCGATGGTGAGAACCACCCTCCTCCTTCCCAGTGCCCCGGCGTGTAGAGACACTCCTTGCGACACACCTCGTCGCCGATGCCGTCCAATATCGAGCGTAGCCGGTCAAAGTCAATCGGCTTCGTTATCCACCCGGAAAACCCCGCGTCCAGGTACATGTGCCTCTTCGCTTCCACCAACGAGGCCGACACCGCGAAGATGGGTATCTGCCCGTTGCGCTGGGCGAGCGGCGAGAGCCCCGCATGCGCTGGGTCGCGCTCCCAGGCGCGAATCATCTGCGTGCTGGCTAGGCCATCCATGATGGGCATCTGGAAATTGAAGAGTATTTGCGTCAGTTCACACCGTTCCTGTGACGAATCACTAAGGAAGAAGAAGACCCCGCGGGCGTGGTCCTGCGACTGTGAGAAGTGGGGGAACAAAACGGAGCTTACCTGCATGTCCATTAGGATGACGTCAAAGAGCTGGGAGTGCTGGCGGTACACCGCCGCACAGTCCTCCCCATTGGCCGCGTGGTGAGTCTCGTGGCCTGCCTTCTGAAGCCGCTTCTGCAGTACCATTAGATTAATCGGATCGTCCTCCGCTATCAGCACCTGCAGGCGCTTCGTCGGGCGCGTGCTTGTGGAAGACTCGATGGCGGCCGCGGGTTGCTCCTTGTGAAGAGCCGGCATGTCCTCAAACGCGTTCCCCTTGGACGAGATTGGGCTGATGTCCATTGCAACAGAGCCACCCGAGTCCTGGCGGTTCGCTAGCGTCGCCGTAACGCCCGACGACGAGCTTGACCCCGGCATAGTGAGGTTGGCTAGTGTTGGCCTCGCGGCCCGAGCAGTATTATCGTCGTCTCCCCAGATGCGCGACGATCCTTCAGCGGCCGGTGCTTCTGCTGGCGTAGGCGTCTCGCAAACGTCCATCTTATCGTCGCTCACGGTTCGGCTTGAGAGCGGAGACGGCCCTTTGCCCACCCCCACCAGTGTGAACTCGGGTCCCGTGAAACTCGCCGACCGCGAGGGCGCCAGCGGCGGCCGCATCAGCACAGGGCCTTTGGGAACGCCCACCATGTCTGTGTCCTCGTCGCCGCCCCTGGGTTGGTCCTCGGGCACGGGAAGGTCGAAGGGCAGGTGGAGGACAAAGCAGGAGCCCTGGCCCACCTCGGACTTGACGCGAAGCTGCCCGTCCAAGTTGCGAACGAACCGCGCCACAACGGCCAACCCCAAGCCCAGCATTCGGTCCCCCCTATTCTCCGGCGCCCTCTCCGCCTGCTCGACGTTGTCGATTTGCTCGAGGTCGCGGAACAAGCCGTCCATGACCTCCGCCGTCATACCGACACCAGAGTCCTGTATGGAGATCTCAACCCGCGCTCTTCTGTCATCCCCCTCGACGGTGTATGCGCGCATCTGAACGAAGCCGCTGGGCGTATTTTGGAAAGCATTGGCGAGGAGATTAGAGATCGTTTGCCTCAGCTGCGCCTTGTCCCCAAAGACCAACTGCGGGAGGCGAGGGTCGATATCCACCTCGTACTCGAGCCCTTTCCGTTTGGCATCCGCTGTGAAAGATTCCGCCGCCTTCCGAATACACGCGTTGAGGTTGAAGACTTCTTCCTTTGTCAAGGCCAAGCCTTCTTCGGTTTTGGTGAGGTCCAAGAGATCGTTGATCACGTAGACTAGGGATTTAGATGCCGAGTGCGACTCGGTCAGGTTGTCTCTCGTCTCCTTGTCGAGGCTCCCTTCGAGTGCAATCTCCAGATAGTTGATGATCGCATTCAGTGGGGTTCGAACTCGATGGGCAGAGTCGGCCAGGAGGAGTTTCTTAAGCTTGCTGGTCTGCGCGGCTATCTCCCTCTGACGCCAAACTTGAATAAATTTTCCTTAACGGTCAAGGGTCAGTAACTGTTGGCGTATGGCAGACAGGCACCTGGGGTTACTTACCGTATACGACACAGAGTACGCTGGCTAACTCGAGTTGGTTGGGCGTCCACTCCCGGCTCCGTCCGCTGACAACCTCTCGCCACATTTTGAAACTCGATCGGGGTTCGAGGGCTCCGTGAACACCTCCCCTTTCCACCTTATCGTAGGGATTTCCACCCCACTTGATCTCCTGGTTCTGAGCTCTCCTAAACATTACGATGAAACCGTCGCCCTCTACGCTCAGAGGTACGTACAGAATCCCCGCAATGATGGAGAACCCGGGAGCGTATTGAAGATCGGGAAAGTCTTGCAGGATGCAGTCCGAGGCTGTGACGTCGGTGAGCTTCCGCATGCGCAGATACTCCACGAGTGCCAAAGCCTCCTGGGCTTGTGGCACCTTGCCGAGGGTCTTTACTTCGCCCAAGATGGACACCATGGCGAAATCGGCTTCGAACAGCCTGGGCAGTTCGTCTGAAGCCATGACGATGTACCCGGACGCATTCCCCTCGGTCAAGTGCGAGTTGATGAGCTTCTGAGCCTCGAGAGAGGATGTATAGGACAGCCGCTCGATATTTCTCGAGGCCACGTTGCTGATGAGCCTGCACATCTTTCGAATCGGAAACGATGCCCTCAAGCCCTTGGGGCCACACGAATGGCAAGAGACAAGGCCCCAGAGATCACCGAAAACCTTGATAGAGATCGACATGGACGACCGGACGCCCATGTTCTCGAGGTATTTGATGTGAATCGGTGACATTGCCCGGAGGTAGGAGTACGTCATGTCGAGAGGCTCCTTGAGGTCCTCCTGTGTCCGGCACACGATTCTTGAGCTTTCCAAGTCTCGGTCATAGAGGAGGCGCATCTTGTTGATCTTATATAGCTCGCGAGCCTGCGCGGGTATGTCAGATGCAGGGAAGTGCAACCCGAGATAGAGGTCTGTGGTGAATGCAGGGTCGACGAGTTCAGTAACGACCTTGCCGTTGTACGAGGAGTCGAACTGGTAAATCATCACCCTGTGATAGCCGGTGACTTCCTTCACCACCCCGACAAGGACCTTGAGGAAATGGTCCAGGGAATTTGTCTCCGCCAACTGGTCCTGGATCTGCGTCATCAGGTCAAAGATCTGCATAACGCTCGATTGCGACCTTCCTGGGCGTGCTCGCTGGGGATATCTGAGAGGCCTGCTGAGAACTTCTGTGCTCTGTGCTAACTGCTCTGGTGTTGGGTTCATGTGCAGAGTGTTCTCAGGCTCTGCCGGCGGTTGCAGATTTGGTGAGCAGGGGTAGTCCGGGTCGTCTTCTAGTTCGAACTCGCAGACTATCAGGTCTGGCCGGGCCGGGTTGATATGTATCCCACACCAGAGCTTTACAGGGCGGCCCTCGGGAGGCTTGATAGCGAGGTTAAATACCTCAGGCCCGCTGACGGAGACGTCGGCGTCTTCTTCCCTGATGAAGTCTATGTGGACGAGCAGGTTCTCCTGTTGCTCTTCACTCATGATGTCTAGGACGTTGCTGAGCTGGAAGAGTTGACTGGGTGTGTATCCGATCATCCGTTGGCACGACTCGCTGACTTGGCGAACAAGAAACTGGCCTGGCTCTTCCTCCCTGAGGACCATGAGCAGGCCAAAACCTTGTACCGCACCGGGAGTGCGAATTGGTTCGTCCTCGCAACGGAAAATCTGACCATCGCGCCCCGTTATTATGGCATGCCCCTCCGCCGTTACGATATGCTCGAACCGGCCGGTCGTAAGAGCCTCATTGTTATCGTCCGACCGCTCGGGAGGCGGGGAGGAGAAAGGGTTCAACCGATCGGTGCCAACGAGTGGTGATGGCTGAACAGTTGGCCGGCTATCGGGTGTCTCCGGCGAGGGTTGTTGAGGTTGGTGATTCGAGGACGACGTCAAGTAGAGCGTGGGACTCATTGCATGTGTGTGTTGGTTGGCGGGCGATGGATTAGCCTGGTCGTGCAGCAAATTGGGGCTTGGATCGGTCGACAGGGAGGTATCGTGCGAGAGGCCCGATTGCATGGAATCGACGCTGTTCCTTGGCCGCATTCCGGGTCCCGACGACGAAGAAGGCCGGTAGGTCCTGGGCTGGTGGGGGAAGTAGGAGGGCGCATGGTCCTCCGGGCTGTACAAGGACTGGCTCCCCGCGGAGAGCTTGGTGGAGGAATCGACCCTCACCAGCGACTTGACGGGAAAGATTCGGTCCCTGGGCTCGGAGACGGGTGGGTCGGAGGAAGCCACTGTATGCTGAGAGTGTGGCGTGGTCACAGCGCTGTCGCTCGTTGAGCTTGTGTTGGCATAGCAAGACAAGGCGTCGTGACGCGCGACAGCCCGCGACACCGAAGTCGAGGATCTTCTTGGATCACGCTCGTCTGGGCCTGGTGGAGCTGTGTGTGGCAAGTCCGCCATAACTTTACAAGCCGAGCAACTTCACCCCGGAGGCGAGTGAGGATTTCAGAACGCAACGGTCTACCAACGTATGCGCATCGACTTCCCGAAAAAAATAAGTGTGCGGAAAAAACGAAGGGCTAGGGGAAAACATGTGTCGGTATGAACTGGAGGTCAAAGAAGACTGGAGAAAGAATGGAAAGGAACATGAACAGGTGAGAACGAACCCTGGCAAGCACAGTGGATGGTGTGGCGGGTGGAGAAGACGCAGCGGCAGTTATAGACCAAGATAGGTCGAGTCGATTTGGGGTACATCAAATGTCTAAGCTAATGATAGTGCGGACAAAAAGGCACCAAACCAGCCTGGATGAACATTTGATAGGACATTTGATGGCACGGATGGAGGGGAAAGCACTCGACCGAACGGCTTCACTGTGCATACATATTGAAAGCCACAAGCGTTGTACTTGTTGGCCCGCACAGTTGCTTGGCAGGGTACAGTGTACCCGTCTTCCCATTGGCGAATGTTGGTAGAAGAGAGGTACATGTACATAGGTAAATGGATGTTGGCTTTCGGACTCGGTCGGGGTTTGGAACTTCTCCAATTTGTCGATCGATCGATCAATGATCTGTCACTGTACGAGCACATCCCAAGAAAAAAAAAATGTTTGGTGTCGGTGGACTAGCGGAGCCGAGTGCCCCGGTGACCCTACCCGCCTGTTATCACTCGTACGAGTAGTTTTGGACGTCTGGATCTGGACCTTCTTGAATCGTGCATGTGCAACCCGCGCGCACCCCCCATTCCATCAGTTGGCTAGCATCAGCTTATACAGGCTATGTCTATTCACACCCGGCCCATCGGGTTGAAAATAATAAGCGTGATACAGTACAGTAGCCACAACAAAAGGTGCGGGTCAAATGGCTTCAGTGTTCCTACGTGTACAAAAGCGAGTGTGTTGAATACATGTAAGTATGGTTGCGGTCAGGCGCGGGTCAACACGCGTACACCGTGCCGCTCCGTGCATAAGCCAATGATCAGGGTACCCAGGTGCTCTCCTGTCTGGTTCACATTATACTCAACACAACGACCTTCGACTGACATCAAATTTGATGATAATAGTTTATGGTAATACGGAGATACCGCAAAATTTCGTGGATTTGATCAATGTAACCGCGGGGTGGCGGGACTGCAGGCCATCTGGGGTTCCTACACTGCAGCAGAGATAAAGACTGTGTACAAAAGTGCCAAGTTTCAACTTCCAAGGGTCATCAAATGTCAAGCGTCAGTGTACTGTAGTGTGCGCTTGTAGGCTTCACGGACCCACTGTGAACAGGACAGCGGAAGGTACCGGACATTTGATACCATACGTACGAGTAGTGTATTCGTACTGACTGGCACGAAGGGGCGAGACCTGTGCTGACGGGAGTTAAAGGCAGCAGATAATAAAGAGCACGGAACAACGAAACACAGCCTACATAGGATGCCGACGTTAATATCGAAACTGATTTCCTGTGGATGATCCCCCCAGCAAATTTCCGGACATTCAGCTCCGGGCCGTCCGTCACTGGCCGTCGTGCGAAAATGCAACTCATGCATGTACGCCAAGTCGACGAACGGGCAGCGCAAAAAGTCGAAAGCTTCTTCATGTCAAAAGTCGAGCATGGTCTTTCTCCCACGATAAGGCACTCGCAACGGAGCCGCGGCGGGAAAATTGGACCACACTTGCATGTACGAGGAGTCTCGAACTTTCGGAGTGCTTGGCAGCACTTGGTCGGAGCTGTTGTTCCGGTGGGGCGGGGAGAAATGCATTGCATTGGGGCTACATCAAAGATATAGGAACCCCGACATGAACATCATGATATTGGAAGCGCCTGGGCCTATGGCTTATAGCCCTGTGGCTTCATGTCGTGACCAGGCCTGATGAACCGGAGAAAGACTGGTCGGACCGGCCGAGAAGCTCGATCCGGGATACAGTGTATTCTATCCGTGTCTTCGAGGGGCGACTTCAACTGTGGGTAATACGACTCTGCTATAGTCGTAAGCATCCATGGTTAGTTAGTGCGGGCCAGCGTCGTGCATGAACCAGACAGATCAATGGAAGCTGCGTGTTACTCCGCACATCACCTAGTTGCAAAATTTGGATCCTATAACCATGCCATTCAAGTTTCTCCCATGTCTCTTGGTATATCCACCTCAAGCCTACACTGACTATATATAGTCCACCAATTCTGATATGTGAGGAGAACCCTCGGGATTCGCCGGAGTACTTCACATATATACTCGTATATGGTTGATGCGCTGGATGTCGGGCGCAAAAGTACACTGGCATTGCATTGCCACCTGCATCGTAGCCGTAGATCTGATTATATCGTGGGTCTCAGTTTGACCTGGTTGGCCGCGAGGACCCCACGGTCTGTCAAGCATTGAGGGGCTGGAACAGAAAACTGCCAACACCGAATTTTGTATAGTGTATCGGCACAGCTTTCGGAGAGATCATGATTTCAAGCTCGGGCGAGTAATGAAGGTTCAAGCGCTCTATACAGTGTAGTCTAGTTGCCTGCCGCATACGGGCTGCACGGTTTCGTATAACTTTGACACCTTCTCCCCGGCATCGAACTGGCCGGAGAAGAATGTCCGGCCAAAGAAGATGATAGGTTGGCGATCGCTTCTCTCATTCATTATCAGTGTTTAGTTCCGTCCGAGGGTCGCATCGTTGCACGTAGAAGCCGATCATCCTGTGATGCTTACCTTCAGCCGCCGTTGAGCATCTGTCCACGGACTCATACCACCCCTGTGGACCAAAGTCTTTCGGCCCTACTCATTTAGAGCTTCCCTTTGGAATCCACCCGCTGCTTATCTCGCATCTCCTGCGCACTCCGAAGCAGAGCATACAAACTCTGCATCCTGGGCAGCGAGACGCCCCTCTCCCTCGCAATCCTCACAGGATTCCCCAGGATGACCTCGAGCTCCATCGGACGGCCCGCCTCCCAGTCCAGAAGCATGCTCGGCCGCCCGCCCGTGTTCCTCTCCGTGCTCTTGATGATCCTCTCGGGCGTTGCCATGGACTCCGGGAACGCCCTGCCCAGGACCAGCGGCACCGCCTCCCGGATCTCGTCCATGACACCGCGGATGTGCTCGCGGAGCTCCGAGTCGGACACCATGTCCGCGTTGCCACGCCCACCGGACAGCACGGCCGACGGGTTCATGGCCGCGTTGATGCACAACTTGTGCCAGCGGACTAGTTGCAGGTCAACCTCGTCGTGAGGGTCCACGTCGCGTATGCCGCCCAGCTGGGGGCCCCACCACCGGGATAAGGCTGCGATCGCCTCGTCCCCGCGCCGGCCTACCTCCGCGTCGCCCGTGGCCCGGCCGTCGGTATAGGGCCCGACGCTGATGCGAGTCCAGCGGTTCTGGCGGATGACTCCAGGAGAGGTCTGCTCTGCGCTTATGACGGTTACGGCGCTGACGATGGGGTTCTGGGGGAACCGGCTCCTGTAGGGGGCTTCCACGCCGACCCCGTTCTGGATGATGACGATGGTGGTGTCGGGCCCGACGACTGGCGCGACAAGGGCGGACCCGTCGCTCCGCTCGGGGAGGGCCTTGGTAGTGACGACTACGTAGTCCCAACCGTGCCCGCTCCGCTGAGCAGCTGCAGCGGCGTCTTCGGCGGAGCCATACGCGCCGGCAGGGTTGAAGGTGTAGTCTCCGAAAGAATGGGTGTGCAGCTTCACTCCATCCTTGGCGATTGCCGAGTAGTTTGAGCGGGCCACGAGGGAGACGTGGACTCCATGGTTGGGCTGGATATGAGGTTAGTAACAGGAGTGGTAACCCATGCGCTTGTGAATTCACAAGGTCTATTGGCAGCAGTAGTGTTGGGTGGATCGGATCGCACATGATGGAGCCGAGAGGCGTAGAAGCAACCGACGGCGCCCGCACCAATGAAGAGGACATGTACATCCCTATTCCATGGATGTTAACCCATGAATCGACCGGTAGCCGATTCCGGAAGGGCAAGGAGTGAGTCTTACTTCTTGTCCCTTGCGTGGGCCATTGCTGTAGGTTGCGAGATGTTCTCTCTCTCTCTCTCTCTCTCTCTCTCTCTCTCCAGCGCTGCGCCACGGACCTTGCACAGATAAAGGCTCGAATACAAACGCTCGTTAATCCGAATTTCTAAAGATAAGAGCTCTGGCGTCAACTCAGGTGGCTAATCGCCGGCAGCAGTCAAGTAATCATTGAGATTTGCGGACGTGGTGGCCGCCACTACGAGTCATCTGTGTCCATGTAAGGTGACCTAGAGCTCCACTTTCGAGCAAAGTTGTGCTGACCTAACCATACTCGAGTTCACCAGACCTACCCATAGGGGCAGCTAAGTAAAATCGCCTAATATATATAAAATAATTATAGGAAAAATATTAAAAAATATTAGTATTAAAATTCAAGTATATTTACCTTAGTAGTAAGCTAGTTTATATTTTTAATATTTTCATTTAATTATTCTAGGTTGTTTTTATTAGCTAACCCTATAGTTAGGTCGGGTGAACTCGAGTTTAGTTAGGTCAGCTTAAATCTAGGCTAAAGTAGAGCTCTAGGTCACCTTATATAGGGGGAGGTTAGGTTAGTTAGTCTATAACTACGTATAATAGTAGGTAGAGTCAGGAGGGAGCAATAGAAAGTACTCTATATAGTAGTCGTGTAATTTATCCTATGTAATACTTACTAATTTAGGTTGATTGTAGCTTACGTAAGGAAAATAAAGAATTTCTACTAAGCTACCTCCGACTCTTATCTTATAGCTTAAGAACTCCGATATTATGTCCTAAAAATAGAGGGAGACTAAGTAAATATGGCTATAGTTTTATTTACGTGTACGGAATAGGTTATAGTTTATTAGAACTTTAATTAACTTCGTTCTTTAGAAGACTTATGATGTTGAATATCTTATAGGTAAACGACCTTAATGTTAGGGCCATATACCTAGGCTATAGTCTCCTCGATATCGCGGATAACAATGTCTAACTCTGTGTGAAAACTAAGTTAGATAGTTAAACGTTTAGTATGCCTAACGCCGCCATTACTATATTCGGTAGTATAAGATCTAGTATATTATTACGACCTAGAGAGTCGCGTAGGGCCGCCGGGTTACTAGCTCCCCTAAATAGGAGGCTAATAGTAGTAGACGTCCCCACCTTATTGATATATAAGATTATAGCCCCGGAGTCGCTAGACGCGGCGAAGGGCTCGTCGAGGGCGAGGATCGCCTTATCCTTCGTACAGAAGTGTAAGAAGAGCAACTGGCATGTCGCCGTACAGGTGACAGGTTGGGGGACGACTCAGCGATATGACATATCGTAGGTTGAGAACCATGCACTCAGCAACTGATCGGAGAGTGAGCGGAATAGCCCAACAATAGGCTCAATAACACAGATAGACTTTGTTAAGAACTCTAAGCCCAAGCTCTTTAAATATACGAGCAGCTGTCCACTTTAGAAGGAAATAGGCAAGCTGAAGTTCACCCTCGATATCCTCTTCTAGAGAACAAACCTTATTCGGAACCTGATCGCCAGTAGTATAGTGCCTCCTCAAGATTACCACCTGGCAACTACCCTATCTTATTATAAGAAGCCCGCGCGATCGTTTGTTATAGTATATCGGATATCTATATCTATAGGGCTAGGGAGTCCTATTATAAGACCGGTCGTATGCCCGAATTTATAGAGATAATCTTTTCTTTTAGTAACGACTCTAACCTATAAAGTAAGGAGCGATTCCTTAGACGCTACTAATTCGAGACCCTAAGGAAAGTCGTAATTAATAATTAAATATAAGCTAGCATACTAAAAGGATTTTAGTAATCTAAGTGACTTATATTACTAAAAGTTCTATTTAATACTCTTATTCGATCTACTAAGATAGCTACCTAGTTAAGGTAGCACTCCTAGATAGTCGACTTTACTAAGAGACTAGAACTATAAATCACGCTTCTAAGCGGCATTATATATATAGAGATAAGCTAAGTAACTTACTCAGGTCCTCTATAGTCGACAAACCGCCTATAGCTATTAAAATCTTTGTAAGAGCTTCGATAGAGGCGGCCTAAAGATCCCTATCTCGCTCGGAGGGGGCCTCGACGATAGGCCCGGAGAGCCGCCCAGATAGCAGAGGGAGAATAGGGCTCGGGTCATCTATATAATACGTTTCAGTAAGAGACTACTATTAGTAGATAGTGTTACAAAGGAGGCTAGAGAGATAGGCTGCACAACAACACTATATTAAGCAACTAACTCGAGTTGGAGGAAAAGGGGAAGAAGAATAGACTAAAGGGCTCATACGCAGTGGAAGAGCTGATATACTCTCTAAGTAATGCTCATCCGCGGGAAGGTCCCAACTGTTCCCACAAGGCAGGCGCGGACCCGCGCCCTGTATGTCCATCTCTATACACAACTGGCCGAGCCATAACAGATAGTATAGTTTTAGGGCTTACCCGTTATATAGTAGTAGCTAGTTAACGTAAGTAGCTTGGCTGGCTTAGCTAAGATAAGAACTAACAGGAAGTAGCTAAGGCTTCCGGATAATATTCTAGCTCCTAGACTCGACCTAAAGGGTAGGGCGAGTTATAAGGTCGTAGATATAT
>JAXQGT010000373.1:0-12524 GCA_037040375.1 Basipetospora sp. M8501
AAGCAACGATGGTCTCGCATCCCCCGCTGTCATGTGCCCTTTCCCACTGCCAAGTTTTGATTCCCCCTGCCGCACATCTATTTCTTTCCTGCCCCTGGCCAGGCCAGATCAATTGTCAAGAGAAACACCATACACCTCTTTGCTGCAGGGAACAGACGCAACTCACATTTCCTGCAGCAGTTCGCACTAAGATCTCACACGCGAAACAGCACAGCCCAATTCACCCCAAGGTTCGTTGAATCCACGTTCCCTGTCTTCCCACGGTCTATGAGGGCATGAACGGGAGGTGGGGTCACCCGCAAGGCCAGGGGATCCCAGAGAGGGACCAAAAGGAAGAAGACGAGAAGAATAATGTTAGTAGGGGTAGTGACCGGGCATCGAAATGTTGATGGTATCATATCACTCCGCCACCGATCTTAGCCAGGACCAGCATCGCGGAGTACCCGTATGCATCAACGGGCACCACATCCATTCTTGTCTGCTCTATACATGAGACACGTCGGCTGCCGCAAAAATGATAACCCCCGCCCTCTGCCGGTGCTGGTTTATCGCTCGACAGTCCCTCTTTTCTACCTTGATTGAATACCGCAAGCGTAATCGATAAGAACATGAACTACAAGGATGCGACCTGTAGCAGTGCGTATTTTGATGTCATTCTCAATCAATGTGCTGCGGGCCCGCACGAGGAGAGTGCATGTGCGGAACCCCCCCTCCCCCTCCAAAAAGAAGCAGCAGTTGGGATGAGAAGAAATGCCTGCAAGAATAAGAGTGCTAAAAACAGTTGAGTTGTTGCCGGCAGCAGAAACCGTTTCGACTTCGTTTCACGTCCGAGGTAACCACACTAGAACGGCGCAGTCCAATCAATCTGATTGCGACTCTTTTCCCACTTGAGCTGTTCGCATCGAACATCCGATTCGCGCTTCACCCACTTTGGTGCTTTACACTAGTTCGCTCACCGTGCTGCAGTAGCCTTCAGTTCGCATTCTCCAGGGCGCGGAACACGGAAGGCCGAAGAGCTATTCCCAAACCGCCAGAGAAACACCAGCGGTGCGCTAGTATAGTCTGTAGTTTGCATGTGGAACTTCCCTTCGAGGCGAGCTCCCAGCTCGCCTCAGTACCACTTTGCCAAACACCTGCTAGGTGCAGCCGATGAGGCAGGATGCGCAGCACCTGGTGATCAACGCCCGTCGCCAGAATGAATGACGCACGATCAATGATTGACAGTTGCCTTGATCAAGTGCCATGTGGCGGCGGGGTAGCAGACTTCCTGTCCCTATCAACCAAGTTTGTCCTTGCGGTTTCCCACAGCAAGGATGATGCATTTGATCAAGATGCATCAAATGTGTTAGCAAGTTCAGAATGGGAGGGGTGATACACGAATTTCTGCGACAAAACGTCAGCGACACCGGATCCAAGAATAGTCACCACGTTGCCTCCCCTCTTTCGCGGGCGCATCCTCCTCTTCCCCCCTCTTTCTTAGTTTTTTTCTTTTATGGTTCCGGGGTCGTTTAAGGGTCCTTCCCTCGACCGCCCGTCGATGTCCGAGTGTTCGCGGGGCAAATTATAATCCGTAGGTCCACCAAGGGATCTCAGTCAAGCTTTTGGGTCGGTTTTTTCCCACCTTTTTCTGTGTCGTTTCCCTTCCGGTTCCCTTCCCCCGCCCCTCCCGCTCTTCGCCTCCAGATTCATCTCGACCTTGGTTCCGCTCAGATCCTGCCAAACGGCACGAGAACCAGATGTCAAGGGAACTTTTTTTTTCTTCTTTTCCGCCTCTTTCTTTTTCGTAGCCCGCCCTCATCACCCATTCCCACCCCTCCCTTCAAAGTCTTTCTCTTCCCGAATTTGGGGTCGCATTTGGAGGGGTCTTGAGGTCCCAAGGAAGGGCGACAAAACAAAAGAACAAATGGAGAGATAAAAAAATCGAAATGGAACTACCACATCGTCAAGCTAGATTTTGTGTCCTAGGCCCCGCCTCCTGTCCCCCTTCTGTTCGGTAATCTGGTCGAGCATTTTAGCGGTCGTGCTAGTAAGATCCTCGCGGTGCCCTCTTCAATAAGACTATCCTCCCCCCCTTTCCCTTCTACTTAATTGATGTGCACAGAGCAGGATCCAAAACGACTCATACTTTGGTACCGCATTACGACAACCTGCGAACGGTAGGTCATAGTGTGATGAGACCTTGGTGGCTGAAAATAGAAGACCATTGTGACCACACTGTTTCTGTTAGCGTCTGGAAGAGGAGGGGACCAAGTGGCTGGCTGCCCCTCCCCGCTCCAGTGGCTAGATTTTGGGGCTCCCCAAATGTTAGAGTGTGCTTGTTTATCGATAGCAGCCTTGCCTTGATCATCGGCACCTCTCTTTTCTGTTGTTTGGTAGCGTTGGCTCGAGCATAACATCTTACCCATCAATTGCATGATAAGATCCGCCCAGCCAGCAGATAATGCCCATGCCCATGCCCATGCCCATGCCCTGCCCTCGTGGGGGAATGAATCTGGGGTGCATGCTGCAATCCAGACAAGACCCTTCTGCGCAGTCAGGAGACGTCTGCATCTTCCAAGATCAACATACAACTGTCTCAAGTACTGTAGAAGCGATGCGAGCGCGGGCAGGCCAGCTAAATCGACATCTTTTTGCGCATACGCGGCACCCTATCCCACTGCTACGGGCGGGATGATCGACCACGTTAGTGACTGTGGTCGCCGGCGACTGGAAGGAGGCAACGTCGTCCTGGGTCCGGATGAATCCGAGGCCGAGCTCCAAACTTTCCGTTTTCTCCTCTCTTTTTTCTCTTTTTTTTCTCCTTGTGCATCACACCTTCCCAGTCCATCATCCCAAGACGGGAAGCGATATCACTTTAACGATCCCGCAGCAGATGGTGTCACGAGTCAAATCGACCGAGAGTTGCGCTGTGCGGGGTCCCCCTTCTCCTCCCGCCGTAGTATTCATGTTTGGGGAGATAATGGTGAATAGCCCCACCGGCCGGGGGGGGCGGGGATTTCTGCTCTTTCGGCTACGGCGCCTCCGACAGTCGGGGGGTGACACGGCGGCACAGAGTGGGGCTCTTTGCCGAACTTTCCTCCGGCCGACCTCTCACTGTTTTTTCACCCTCATGTTCGTGTAAGTCTCGTGGTCCTGCACAGAGTCGGTCGGCAGCCGGACTCGGGATGTGGATCCCCCGCAAAAGCATTGATATATTATACATGTACTTAAAAAGTGTCAACCGACGGTCGCATTGGAACGGCAGTTTTCTTGCTTGCTTTCCCGACCAGTAGAATGTGGTATGCAACTAACGAACTGCGTGTAATGCAACCTGGGCCACAAAGATGGATAGATAAATGGATGGTTCGGCTGCGAACGTGCATATCAGAGAAGCGCGCGGGGGTCTAGATCACTGGGGGTGTGTATGCAGCACTACCACCGTCGCAGTCCCCTTTGGTGCTCTGCTCTGCCAGGTCAAACTCCAACGTTCTCTATGGGTGTGTTACCAACTCGCGGTTGCGTCTGCGTCTGTGGCTATCGGCGTCGAAGTTGATAGAAGAGACTATAACACGCATCAGGGCAGTGGTGGCTCACCGTTTCCATCTCAAACACCGGCTCTGACATCAACATGAAGCGCTTCGATTCGATATACGTGCTACTGGACATCATCACTACACCAAGTATAGAATAGTGAAGGATGAGCACAAGTGATAGCGAACTTTGGCATTGCGCAACCTTCACTGTGAACCTGCCCGTAGGTCGGGGCTTCCAGATCCACAGATGGAGTGGTGCACCACAGGTACGAAACTCTGGTTGCGCCAAGAGAGCAAGACTGCAAGACAGATGACAAGCACGAACACCAGCACGGCCAGCTCAGACCAGCACCGTGAATTGTGGGGTGCAACTGTACTGAGCCCAAGAACAACCATCTAAACTGATAGAGCCGCCTGGTCTTACCACGCTTCTCTATTCCAACCTTCCTAACTAAGGCGAAGATGGCGACTGGTGGACTAAGAAAGACACAAGGTCAAAAGATGACCCAAACTTCCATCACAGAGGGAACCCGCCGCAGCATATTATCGTATTTTTGGCAGAGACACCGTTAGCGTCCAAATGTGTGGGGTTGGATCCGAGGCCGATGATTGGTCAGGGAGAGCCACAATGTGAGGGGGAAATGATACCTACCAGCCTTGCTCTCTACAATATGGTGGTGTATCGTTCAGCGTGAAGGCTGGGGAAACTGGACCGTCTTGCTCACAACACCAGGGTAGGCCTGCTTCAAGGACGGCATAATATTACCTCTGTCGCAGCCCATGCATTTGCCATGTGGGAGGGCAGTGTTGATCTGCGGAACGGAGAGGGCAGGAACGGGAGATAGAGGACCAAGACGCGCTGCGATAGCACAAGCGATACCGATTTGGTTAACAGGCAGGAATAGAGGGTCTGGTCTCTTCGGTCGGGGAACATGATGGTCCGACCCTTGCGCCTCCCACTGCAGACAGTGTCGGACTTTCTCGAAACCCTTCAATTTCTGGAAGCAGTTCTCGGTCTGGTCAAGGTCAGTTGGCGATAGAGGAACGATTGAATCCTGCCATGACGAAGCATTAGGTGATCGCCGAGATGTCCCCACACAATATACGCTGCATGTGCTCCGTATGCACTTGAAACATTGTGTTTCGTTTGGGAGGGAGCGCACTTCTTTGATTCACTTGACCATCCATCCCAATGCGACTCAACCCTCTGATGTGACAGCTACACTAGCTGTCAGGGCTGCGTTGGACGCTAATACGAGAATCGACAACGGGGTGGGACAATAGGGAACAGCGTACCCGTAAGCATCGTGGTGAAGAGGAAAAAACTCTTGCCAACCTGCCTTGGAGCAGGGGACAGGGGTTGAGCCCCGAGACTGAAAAAGGAGACGTTGGCGGAGTAGAGTTACAGTCTGTCCCGTCCCTCCCCCATGTCCCATGTCCCCTGTCTCATGGGGCAGGCGATGCATCTGGAGATGGTGCAGTCTTTCTTCCCTTGTGCTGAAGACTCTGTAATACTCGAGCCGGCAGTCGGAAGGCGGTGTGGAACATAGGATATCCTGCAACAGCTGGAAGGATCACGCAAAGGGGGGACGGGGTTGTCACCGACGAACGAATTAGAGTCGATAGTCTGGGATTGGCCGACAGATTGGGATTGACCGGTCCGCCACTCGAACGCCACGTTCGCAATTAGGCTGTCTGCGAGCTTGTGGAGAGCCCCAACAGGGTGGGTAACTGAGCGATGAAAACCACAGAATGCGAAAGTCAGGCGAGAGTCGCACAGAGAACTCGTCAACCCGCAATGTTGGGATGGCCCTGAGCTGTGTTGCTTGGTAGGTAGTGTTCGTGTGGTCGTGATGCTCATTTCATCACCGTAATCAAGGTCAGTAAGAGGTACAAATCCGATTCTACACATCCAGGAAGATTCAATCAATCAAGTGGATTGGTGTTTCGTGCTGTATGAAACGACACTCGACAGAAGGTGCAATGTGAAGAGACGAGCCCGTAGAAGTGCGGGGGATGCGCCTCGTTCGAGGTCTGGTGTGTGGACATGTCCCTGGCCGTGGCAGGCACGAGCGGGTTGAGAACGGAGGTGGCTTGCGGGTTGGAGAAGCTCTTTCCCCAACCTATCACGCTACAATGCCAGGCACCACGACCTCGAGACGCACAGACGCTCGTTGTTACTCCAGCCAAAGCAAGAACGAGTAGTGTACTCCCTTTGTTGGAAAGCACATCAACAATGGGGAGCGTCGAGCCTGCATGTGGTCTGGCAGAGAGTGTTGCAACAGTACCCTCGTCAACGGGAGGACTGGAAAATCTTGCCCGCACTCGACCCGGTGCTGGCCCCCCCAGTTTACGCAGATCTGACCAAGATTCGTGCTTCTTGTTGGTAAATTACCTGCTTGCATCTTGCCGGCGGTGGTGTGTGGCTTCAATGAATTGATCAATCTTGACGATGGAACAGACGGCTAGCCATCGCTGTCGATCTGGACTTTTGTGCCCACCGCACAGTACTGAGGAGAACTAACATTGAAACCACCCCCATAGGATGCCTCAATGTTCACCTTTCGGCGAAGCTCCTCACCGAACCAATCGGTAGATGTCAAAAGGGGCACAGTAATTAGTCTATGTCCCGGAGCATTCGGAGCCTGGACGGACGTCCCAATTTGAGAAACTTCCGAGTGAAGTCGTGCAGCGCGAAGTAACGCCTGTTGCCCGACCCTTGCAGTGGAATAACAAAACTCCGCAGCCCGACCTGTCACTCGACGTCTCTTTCTGCAAACGGCTGCAACATGGGCTGGGGGCTTGGTAGTGTATTCAGGAACCAAGCGGCTTCATGCTGCCTTCGAAACCACACTATTGAAAAGTTGCGCCTCTCCGCCTAGTCTCAATTGTATGATAGCTTCAAATCTCGAATGCGATGATACAAGGAGCAAGGGCAGGAACAGGTCACGAACGACCCTGCCGAGTCCAGAACCCCCCCTCCCCCCCTCAGACACGCTCAATTGGAAAAGGATTGGAGGGGCTGGTTACACTTTCTGTATCTCCGTGCCGCGCCTGCAGTAGAAAACCTTGCACCTTGCCTCCTTCCCTCTGTCATTGATCCTTGTCCCCACACTCGAAGCCCTGAAGACGGCGGCGAGACCTGTTCGCTGCATCATCTCATTTGCGCCTGCCGCAACCCTCGTTGTGTACTTGATGAGCTTCAGCGAGTGCTAGCATGGCTCCCCCTCCCCACTCTGCTGCTTCTCCGCAGGCACAATGGCGGGCGGGAGGGTGTTGGTGAGACTGATGCACATGGTGGCCCCTTATTAGGATGAACTGAAGACGATTGTGCTTCATGGGGACGCCAGAGGGTGGAGTTGAGTTTTCTTCTTTTGGATTACCCTGTCACTCTTCTCGAAGCGGGCGGATTGCACGACATTTCAACGTTGTGCAACGAAGCCTGCTCTCTTCACGTGTGCTTGTCCTGCGTGGCGATGAGATGACATCCAGTTGCTGGTGGCCTGGTGTCACCATCGTCCAATTGTGAGCGCATCTTCGGAAGTAGGGGACACTGATCAGAAATTTTGCAACCCGCATTTGACGGCGAATTGATAATCCAGCCTCAACTGTCTTCCTAACTCTTGTTCGCAATCATACTGACCCCTCCGCAACATGCGGTGAGGGCAAGCTAATCACATTGGTGCAGCGACTGTCGTCCTGTGCCATCCTGTGCCGTGTCTGTGGCTAATCTACGTGTGGTTGTAATAGCCTGTGAACCGCGCCACCACCACCCCCCTCGTTCGTTGTGAAGGTGTGACGGCAGTGACAACATGAAGTTACACGCTGCTTTCATCTTTTTTCCCTTCCCCAATATTACTGCGCAGTACACTACAAGAACGACAAGTCAACGCGCAAATGCATCGGGCCAGGTCGTGCCCGGCATACGGAGTACATGTCGAGCCGTCCCGCATATGGTCTTACCCCATATTCTTCCTCTTTCGGGCCTCTAGGTCTCCCTTTTTCAGTCAAAGTCCTGCTTTCCTCGACACCCTTCCATCCTCTGCCGCGCGATATGCTTTCCGCCCCCTCCTCGCTGCATGTAAGTCAGAGGACAGAGGACTCACAAACAGTTTCAGAGGGGGACCTGCTGCTGCATCTCGCATCAGTCACTCCCCAGAGGAAGCTGCATGTACTTTCGTAGTAGAGCTTGTTTGCAAAATGCTTTTAGTCCCACTCCGTATACGTTGCTATTTGCTATTGCAGAGGAAATGCGACGCTCTCCGCCGCGAAAGAGCGCTACTCGCCCTCCGACGATGATATCCAGGCCAGCGTAACTACGCTAATACAGTCCACTCACGGTCATGTGTTCCCCCAGATTTTTATCGGTCTCTTGGTTCTCCTTGGTTCATGGGGTGGTGGTGGTGCGTGCCGCTCCCATCCGCGTATGCGTTAGGCGGCATCTCCCAGGGCCAATTCACATATGCATTGGCATTGAGCAAATTTAACTATCTTCCCACGACGATGCCGTTGTTGTGTACAGATGGAGCACACAGAATCATTGACTCCTGAGGGTCAGACATGAAGTCGCCATACGAAATAGAGCGTGCAGATGCCCATGCACAGAGTGAGAAAGCCCCAGGTCTCCTGTGATCGCTGCTGGCATTAATTGCAGACAAGGCGAAAGGGATTTTCGGGTCTTTCCAGGAAAGCAGATAACAGCAAGGAGAAACCTGGGGAACGCATAACAGCACGAGCCATTGCGCGGCTGCAGGAGGGTTGTAGTCTGCTTGCCATCTGTGTTATTGGCTTTACACGAAGGAAGAGTAACAGAGAACCGTGAAACTTGGGTGATCCGCATCGGCATATGGCCTGGAGCACATTGAAGGCATCAATTGGTCGGGCAGAGGGGACATGAATCGTTCAAGACGGGAAGCCCACGAAAGAGTTGGGTTAAACTCTGGGGCAAAGATTGGCGCGATATGCACATCAATGTAATTAAGGTGGCTTAAATGGACACTTCAATGTCGGCATATGGAAATGCCGTACGAGCAGTAGCTAGTAGCCATTGCAACCTTTGCAACGGGCAGAATAGTTGGGTGGTCTGTTGCTGCATATCTTGTCTGCTTCTCTGCTTGTTGCTTGTTCCGATTATGCCTCCGTGCCAGCCACTCCGGCCCGGCCGTTAGCCATCCGGGGCCAAGGTTGACTGGGATACAGTAGAAACAAACCCAGTCTTAAGCTGGGATGTTCAGATGAGCCGCGATATGTGTCAAGTGCTTTCATATTCTGTCTCTGCTCTGTCCAACAACGCCATGACATTTACCCCGGATTTTCCTCCATCACCCGCCCATCCCTTTGCCTTCTTTTCCCGCTCGGAGGACTGGAGATTGCGAGCCTCATGTTACATTGTTTCCCGCCGCCTCCATAATTGGGAGCATCCGTGGTAAGACTAGATTGGATTTCCCGTCCAAGCTCGCCGACTTTCATCAGCAAAAGCGGCACACGGTGGTCTGGGTGGACAGACTTGTATGCGCCATGGTTTTCTTATCTGGCTCCCAGCCATATCCGCTGAGCGCCGGTGCCGTGACAGGTTCTATTGCATCTGTCACTATTCCCGTGCTAATAGTAGCGGTTTGGGAGGTAGCACCATGAGACATTCGCGGCCTATTAGCTAGAGAGAACTCCGGCAGCAGCGGGTCCGCCAAAAAGGCCTCCTGCTGCTCTGCAGCGCAACTACCGACAAGGCCGCGGCCACACCGTGGCATCGTAACCAGACGAGAAGACCAATTTCCAGACGATCACTGTCCTCGCTTATTCGACGGGGTAGGTCGATGGTATATATTCGGTCATCGATTGGATCTTCACTGGATTTTAGAGGCGGTTTCTCATATACAACACGCACGCTTGCGTCTGGTGGTATCCTGTCGGCCAGATGCAATGGGAGAAGGGGAATAGTCGTGCTTGTCGGTGTGCTTCGGCTGCACACCACCCCGGTATAGTACGGCGTGGAGAAGGCCCGCCCAGGTCGTACTTGGCAGACTGCCGGTCCACGCCGGCCATGGTGTTGCTTAACACTTCCTAGCTTGCAAAGGCATAAACCAACCTTTGGTCGCCTCAGAGTCGAGGACTCAATTGAACGACTGGCTGCTACCTTCTCCGCCCAACCTTACCAAGTATCGATGGAATCCTCGAGGTGTACTCCATCTCACTTGACCGGATTAAGCTTAACTCTTGGAATCAAGATAGACGTTTCCTCTGCAGTCACTAGTCCGTAGGCTTTCCCACTACTGCGGGCAATTGGCTTCCATGCAATTACGAGAGAAAATACCCCCTCAATCGATCCCAGAGACTGGACCAGGGCGCCAGACTGGGGGTATCGATGATCCCATTTGAGTCGATCCTTCATCAAGCGAGGGACCCATGTCTGCGCCGACACTCCCCTAGTCCGACAGATTTGGTTTAGCGGGAGAAGGGCGCTACACTAACACCAAGACGCAAGAGGAGGTTGGCATCAGCCTTTCTCCTCGGGTCGCCGCCCCCCATTACGAAAAAAAACTACGTACTACTCCGCACTTCCAGTATTATTATTAACATCAATCAGCCCTCCCCAGGGAAGACCACCTCTGTGACCTCATTCTTTGGTACGCTAACTAGGGTCACTGCATGCAAGCCCACCCCCAGCAGCGTCTGACCCGTTGAAACAGCCAGAGAGGAGGGAGACATTTGATGCCACGAGTTGAGTGGGACGCTAGGCCTGTGGGGAGATGAACCAAGGCCTGGCGGACAATGCGATACCATGCCTGCCTCGTATCCATGAGTCTGGGGAAGCTATCCTTGTAGCCTGGAGGCCTATTCTTTGGCAGCGATGGTGGCGAGAGCCGGTCCTAGCATTAGTAGAAACGACAAGTTCAAAGGGGAAATCCTACACTACGATACACTACGCCAGAGGGGCACGCACCAGACGTCCTCTTGTCAGAGGCGGGTACGGATACAGGAGTGCGTGTATGGGATATGTCCCAGCCCAGCAGCAGCCATCAATTCAACTCCGTCCCGTCTTCAAAACGAAACGAAAAGTAAGAACATGAATGAAATCAATCCATCACTAACATGATGGGCTGTTAATGATGGGTGGAAACAGTTCACCGTATCCCCATCATCGGAATGGGTATTAGCTTCTGGATCCAGGCGATTGATACCCCTCTCAATTGATCTCTGGGTAATTTACCAAGGGTGATCAATAAAGGCGAAAGCCTGGGAAGGATAACCTTGCCTCGCAGAGCGGTATAATAGTACTGGAGCAGTGGCTTGAGCTTGCTGCCGCCTCCTCACTCATCGTGGATTGGTTCGTTAAACAACCGGGCCAGTAATAATAACCTTCAAGTATATCCTCGATTCCTGTGCCGTGCCCCGGGAACATCCAGGTCGCTGTAATACTGGTACCAGAGGAAGATAATACTGGAAGGGTAATAAGAATATTAGGACAGCCGCTATCGTGGTTTAGAGGGCGATCTAGATAATGATGGTCCCTCCACTTCCCGAGCTAGTATGCTAGCATTGAAGACATATCGATAGTGTCGATGAGGTTGATCCGATCGAGGTTCAAGATGACGGCGAGGAAGCGTATTGGTCGTTTGGGGACGAGTGCTGCTGGAGTCGCCAATAATACCGTAAACAATGTGCATTGTTACCCGCATCCAAATCTGACAATGACTTCATCAACGTAGGGAGAAGGCACATGGGCAGCTTCGAGGTCACTACTTTGGGGGAGGCAGTTGCGGCGCGAGTGTTAACTTAGCTCCTGCCTTCTGGACAAGCGTCAAGGTAAATTCCCTTGGAAGTTCCTTCCATTGCCGGCCGGAGAGGTTACTCGTTCGTACTGGCCACACCCCTGTCCACTTCAATCAGGGGAGCCGCTACAAGGTCACTACTCGGGTAAGCTCGAAATTATGGGTGAAATTGGAAGAAATTGGGTGACTTGGAGGTTGCTTCGCCGACCCGGCTAGTATTTGCTCCGAGTAGTGTACTTTATCAGTACCCGAGGAACGTTTCGCGGAAAGATTAATTCAATCAATCTCCATGGATGGGATCCATTTTATCTCCGCTACAGTCCAGGGAGGGTAGGCTAGCTGTGTACTCCGTTTAATCGCTGAGAGTTCGTCCCAGCCCGTCGTTTAGTACAAGTTAGTTCCTTCCATCACTAAGACTAAAGACCAGACCCTCGAATCCGGTGCCGTCGTCGTTCCTGCCCTCTGCGGTTGATCAGATAGATGTCTCGCTTCCGTAGCAATAATACATAGTATTACCACTGCGCTGTATTTGCTGTGGGTTACCAACATGAAGTCCCGCCATCCTTTGCCATTTCCACGTCCGCTCACTTTCCATTTCCTGAGAGGACCAGTTCAACGCTCTTGTGCGGATAACCTTCAAGCCTTTACATTTTACTAGTCGTCCACATTCCTGGAGGGGATCTTGGTCACTGTCCTTGGAACTGCCCCTACCTACTCGTAGTCTCATCGCGCAATGATACACTCGTCAAGTGCTGCTCATAATACCTCTTGACCACATTTCCGAGCAGCCCAAACACGGAGTACTCCGTAGAACGCCGCCGTCCTTCCAACCAGTTGATAATAGCGCCGTATCGACGCTAATCCCAATTCGAAGTCCAGCAACGCTCACGATCGCCACGCCCGCAAACTCGCCTTCCAGCTCTGCTCAGGTCGTCTTGCACTCATACTTCTTGCGAAGAAACTTGGCGTGTCAGCGGTGCTCGAGCGTTGCGTCGAACTGCCTCCGTCCGCCGCAATATCCAAAATCACTCGACCACCAATCCGTCTCCGTCTCCGTCAGCGAGCAGACCATCGACCAGGAGGACACCTGCAGGGTACAGGGGGTCTGGCCCTTCCTCCGTTCCTCCACTCCTCACCGCACCACACCACACCACGGATACCACACAACCCGCTAGCTCCAGGTACAGTTACCCCATCGCTTCTTTACCACACTCCCACCTCGCATCTGGTCCTCGAGTTGCAC
>JAXQGT010000374.1:0-12480 GCA_037040375.1 Basipetospora sp. M8501
CGTGTGCGATGTGTTTGCGGTCTGACGTGCCAGCGCTTTTACCAGCCGTTGTTCCCAAACCGGATACACGCCGGACAGCCACTCACAACGACACAGTGAGATTGACAAGTCGCCCATCCGACGAAAGGAACAACATGGGATGACGACCCGACCCAACTTGCCAGAAAAGTAAAAAAAAAACCACCAGAAGAGAACCAAAGTAAGGAAATCACGAGGGCAGACGATCAGGCGATTCGGACATGAGCGAGGAAACGAGATAGAAGGGGAAGGGGATATGGGACGAAAGGAAGAAACGAG
This sequence comes from Basipetospora sp. M8501, assembly GCA_037040375.1. Classification (NCBI taxonomy): domain Eukaryota; kingdom Fungi; phylum Ascomycota; class Sordariomycetes; order Microascales; genus Basipetospora; species Basipetospora sp. M8501. The sequence goes on from JAXQGT010000374.1 coordinate 298, forward strand.
GTTAGCAAGCCTCTCCCTGCCAAAGAAGCATCTTGATCACCATTCCTGCGATGCATGAGAAAGATGGTGGACGATGGCTTGCAGAATACGCAAGGATGGGTCTCCTAACACGAAAGGTGGCCTGCGTCAGAGTCCGCCACTGCCACTTCATGTCGCAATGCGATAAGACCTCTTTTGTTTTTCGCAAATGGTATACTCTCACGTCTGGACTGACAGCAACGCCACAGTTACATCTCGACCATGAGACACACATGCGCAAAACACACAAAGAGCAACGAAGAGAAAAGAAACGGTCTCGACGTTGCTGCAGGTATCGAATTGCGTTGTTCCAGCTACCCGCGTCCTTCCGGGGGGTGGGATCGCGGCTCAACTGACACGCACTTACACGGCTCTGCTTCAGGCGAACCAGCCTCCCCCCACCAAAGAACGTTCGTCGAAAATAAGAAGGCGCCACAAAAAAGCCCCTCGACGCAAATCCCGAATTTCTCGACAAGGGAGGGGTGCGCCACGACCTTCTCGAAGCCGCGCCCAGACGGGGGGAGAAGAAGAATGGAAGACTTGAAATGCGATTGTCCCGATCGAAACCGCGATTTGCGGTGTGGCGCTCGCCCACCTGACTCTCGGTCCCGAACAGTGATCTCCGTCCCTGCGCTCAGTGTGCCACACCCAAGTCATGTACGATAGGTGCGATGATGGCCGAAATGGCAGGGTCAGCACAGAGCAAGGTTCGAGAGAACAACGTGGCACGCTTCCCCCACCCCAAGCCCTGTGTTTCACGCGGCGCTCCGGTGCTTCACTGTTCCCTTGACGGTCAATGCCCTCTGGCCTCCCCAGCTGCCCACAGAAATCTCGGAATATTGGCTACGATCTTTGTCTCAGTGCCGACCTGACAGTCGCAAAGAGACAAAACATTTTTAGCGCACGATACCAGTGCCGTGAAAATCGTGGAGGAAAGCAAGAATAAGCATATGGGGCCGAGTGGCTCTGGCTGCTCCGCTCACAACCCAACGTCAACTGGATGGATCGTACCTATAAGGCAAATTCCTGCTTATCTACGAGTGTAGACGAGTGCTTTTCTGAACAATCGCCGGCTCAAAAACGATAAGAGCCATCGCGCACGCCACGCCGCCACATTCTGGTTACCTGTGTAACAGAAGCCCGGGAGAAGGCCCCTCGATTTACTTTCGAAGAAAGCTCCGGTCGGAAGCATACCGGGAATCAAGGGCAGTCGAAAAGGCCAGCACCTCCTTCATGCGCTTGTCTCAGTCAAATCGACTGGATGGATTGATAGGCGGGACAGTGAAGGTCACGGGAAATTGCGCGCCGCCGCCTTTCACTCCCCCATCGTCCAGGCAGACAAAGACAGAGACAACTGAGTAGGTATCGCTCTCGGCCTAATATGTACGGCCTTCTAGAGCGTTGAGTAGGTTGTGAAACTTCGTCTCGACCCCTTGAGGGACCTCCGTCTCTGATCCTCATGCACTGGTCAGAGGGTGCGCAGGCATCTACGCTGCAGAGAGAGAGGCACGAGGCGACCATGTAGGAAGATCTGCAACTAGGTGCGCGAGGGCCAGACGCAAGAAATCGTGAAGTTCAGAGGGAGAGCACAGGGCAATGGATGGTATGGGGTAACAGAGTGAGTTGCTGGTGCCGATGTGGGGAGGAACAGAGGTGGGAGATCTCGCTCTCTCACTCTCTCGCCGGATTGTTATTGGCAACGGGTGTTTGATCGCTGGCGTGCGATGAGATGACGATAGACTTTGGCCACGCTTGTAAGCCTTCTAGAGGAGCTGAGTGGTCGCGTCGTATGGTCGATTCGCAGGGCGAAACAGCACACGTCTCATCCAGTCAGGCCCCAGTGCGGTAGCGGTCCCCTCAAGAACTGATGGACAGTGACCGAACAGCGGGCTCGGCACTGAAGGTGCCCCGTGGGTTTAGCGCTTCCCCCGCCAAACTTTGGCCTGGACCATCCCCCGCGGGGGAGTTCAGTGCGGCGCTCAGCGCCCACCACGCCCACCTGCTCCCATGACTGACAGTTGTTCGGTTCCTCAGTGATCTTCCGCTTCCCACGGCAGGACCGTTACCCATCAATATAACACAATGGTTTCGACATGGCCTGGGCTTGATGTGCGTGAACCAAACTCTGGCCTTTCCCCTTGTAATGTATCAATAAGCATTGCCCGATAGACATTGGGCCGTCTCAATGGTGATGCCATAGATGTCGGGGTCGAGGAATCGCCAACAAGTCACTGAAGGCAATTGAGTGTCGACACCATATTGGCAAGGCGATGTGAGGGGAAACCTGTCAAAGGGCGAGCCTGCAGGCAACTTTCCACAGGCCGACCCCAACCTTCCAACACCATCTCTTGGTTGGTTCGCTCGTTGGAGGAGAGAAACTTTGGTATGATGCACACACTGCATGCATCGCGCCTGTAACGCAACCCTCCTCTTCCCCATCGACCACTTGTAGTGTAATGATTGCGTCTCGCTGATGGGGTCTGGACATTTCACCGCCACCTGCGACATGAGATTTGGGCGGCGTGATGAGCCAAGGTGCAAGACCGAAAATGTGTGTCGCGACCAGTTGAGTCGCATTGCACCAGCGGTGCCCCAGGGTATGGTTCACTTGACCACCTGAACACCGCATCCATCTGGACTGAAACCCACCCATCTGACCGTTGCAGCTCGTTGCACGCCACCCGCATCATCTTGAGGAAACAAGTGTAGCGCATGCACAAGAGGAACACGGTCCTTTTCATCATCCGTTTACATAGGGGTCGCAGGAGAGTCAGCAAGCCGAGCATGAATTGGATTCCGATGTCAGGGTTCGAAGGTCTTCTTAGCAGAAGCTGACTCTCATCTTGGCATGGACATTTCATCAATCTTAGGCGCTCCCCTAAGTTTCAGCAATCGCACGAATGCGCTTCTCCTCACCGCCGCTTCGAACGACGGAGGAAGATTCCTCGACTGGCCAAGGGCAAGGACCAGGACAAGGGCCCCTAGTGGACGCCGCTCTGTTCGCTTGCAGCCCCTGTGGTGAGACATGGGCCCACGTCGATCTTGCCGAAAATGGGAGGCTTCTAGAAGGAAGGGAAAAAAGCCACCTTCATCAAAGCGCCAATCCCACGTCAGATCGCAAGACGCTATGATTAGTCCATTTTATCCCAGAGGACGATCTTCGGGGAGTTGGTGAATCGTGGACATTTGATCGAGGTCTGTGTGGAGTTGAAAGTGTTCTCCGAGTGCTGGAGAATTATGACTAAGGATTGAGCGCCGAAAGATGAGGCGCTCGTGATCTCGGGAGCGCCGTGTCTCCACCCGTTGGGAGGAGGTGAGCCTGAGGCCAGCATGCAGGGCTCTACCCTGTACTGACCGAGGACAAATAATCTAGTAATCACATCACGCTGAACACCACGACGTTTTGAGAAGACTTCCATGGAAGGACTCGTAAGGAATACAGAAAACATGATCGTGCGCAGACTGAGTGGACATCCACGGCCATTCCATGTGTGAACATGACCGAACCTATTTGCTCACATCAAAATTGCTCTCCACTGGACCTGCCATCAGAAAAATGACAGATAATTTGCTTTGACCGCATTGGTATGCCCTCCAGGTTCAACTGATTACTACATATCAAACAGGCATATGATTCGAATCTCCATCAAATGTCAAATCCAGTCCATGTCGTGGCCCGTCGCCAGCCATCCCGAACACTCCTGGACCTGAGACGACAGGGGGACCTTCGGGCCTGCTTCCCCCCTACTCTTCGCATGCATACCATCACACCATCACGCATGGATAGAGTGCACCGATGAATGAATGGGGCCATCAATTTTCGACCAGAGCCCATGGATGATCCCATGCCGCAAGCCCTCTGACAGCGGAGGAAGCACAGCGAGGAACAAAGAACAAGAAGAAGGCCCCCACACCGAGTGTCACCACCACCAGCACAACCACCAATCCGTCGCGTTACGACGCATAAGCTCCATATACTCATGATGCTTCTTCGGTGCAGCGTGTTTTCCATACTGCGCAATATCTTTGAACCACTCTTTGCGCACCTCGGGCTCCAGCGCTTTACGGAACAATATTTCCCCTAAACTAGGCAACCCGTTCGAAACGAAGGGGGCATATACGGATAGCACATATACCAGTAAAGGACATGGGCCGGGCCTGCCCATGGAACAAACGGCAAGACATGGGGTCGTTGTCCTTCTCTTGCCTTTGCTCATTTAGGTTTGGCGTCGGTGAGAGCGATCACACAGTTAATACTCCGCTCACTGCGAGTGAAGCGCATACTCTACTTCCCAAGTGTACACCACACCGCATCAGGCAGGGAAACATTTGGTGTCTGATGCGAGGAGCGGCCAAGAGGGACGGTAAATAAACAACCACCACATGCACCCACCAGAAGAGCCAAGCAGCGCATGTCGAGATTGCCCCTTTGCCTCCTTTATTAATTAACTTGACCTGTACACCACATGGAGATCCGGCAGTAGGCTTCGTCTCAATCCTTCTTCGTCTTGTGCTGGGTGCTGGATATTGAGTCCGTACTACTTTCGTACTCCCGTCCTTGCCCTTGCCATCGAGCCGAGTGACGGGGTTTCTGTTTGGCGTCTCCGTGAACACATCGAATACTCGTACGAGTACGAGTATATTCGAGGCCTAGAAGGGATTTGATTCTTGGGTCGATGTGGAACCTGCTTTGTTGCTCCAAAATCCCTGCTTTAGATTACGTGTATACAGTTTATGTTGATATCAATCGACATGGGGCACAGCGAGCGCCATCTGCGCGCCATCATCTCCACTCCACATCCCCATGCATCAAATGTAGTGTAGTGTACTCCGTGAGATCTAATTTGATGTATCCTCTCCTGTGGTGCTCCTTCCACAACCTCCACGTAGCGTACTTACCTTTATTAGTGTTTACTCCTCGTCCAACCTCCTAGGTACAATGACGATACACTGTACATACAAGCTGTACACCCCCCTCCCCACCTGACTAACTTCCACTAATGTCCGAATCAGGAAATCTTTTATATTTAACCGGCACGTGGGGTAATATACCCGGCGAAGCTTCCCTTCTGCCGACCGTGACGCCACGTCCGGATACAAAGTCGCACGCCCCCTGGCCTGGGTCCCTGTCTCCGACCCTGTCCCCACTTACCCCTCAGGCGTGACGTATTCGTACCATTGATCAATCACATTTTGATCACGCTTGATACGACGAGGAGGAACTAAACTTCAAAGGGTTCCGCTCTCTCGTTGCAATCATCTACGAGTACAGTACTCCGCAGTGCGAACGAACATGCTCGCATACGAGCGCGCCAAACCCCGATTAGAGTGTAGTGACCTTGCCTCTCGGAGAGCGGAGTAAACTTCCTCTAGGAAATGTAACCTCCCGGGGGGCGCTGATCGTCTCCACCGCTAGAGGGAGAAAACGCCAGTGCAGCATTCCATCAGCACCTTCTAGCGTACTTCTAGCCTTCCAACACTACCTTGCTGCGTAGCATCGCCGCTCACAGACATCGCGAACATCTCCGAGAAGGAATGCCAAATCTTGTCCTTCTCCAACAATGACGCGCGCCCCCCTATTTGGGGGATGCCACCTTACGATACGGAGTATTATCATCTACACCGAACAGGAGCCTAAGATGACCATCCCCAGTTCGCGCATTGCCACCTCCCTCAAATAACGACTATGGTATAACTCGACCTCGTATACTACTAGAGCTCTGCAGGGGACTAGGACCCTCGCTTGTTTGACTGACCCGCTCCAAGGGCCCACTCGCCCAGTGGGAGAGTCCCCCTGTATTACTCTACGCCCCCCCCGTACCTTGCGCAAATGGAGGAACCCCCCCCCCCCCCCCCCCCAAACCAATTTCGAAATCCCTTCAGCGCCCGGCATGAATGTCCGATATCCACCCCCGACAGAGGGCCTGCCTTAATCTATTACTGCAGGCCCAATATGTCCTCTCTACCCCACGGCGCGGCGCAGGTCCGCAAGGCGGGTAGACCGTCAAAGTGGAGGGAGAGGGAATGGATGACCACCTCGTCCTTCAGCGCATTAACCGCATACCTGGTTTCGGTGAGGCTTCAATCATCCTCGTCTGGGGCCGTCTCTCCCCCGGGACGTGTGAGCACGGAATAGTGGATGATTCGCTCCGCTCCGCCGTCGAGCCCCCCTTCGCAAGTATTACACCTACATAGTGTACACCGATAGTTTATGCCGGTGTTGAACGTCATCCGCCCTGAGTGCTCTGTCCTCTCACATCGAGAGTTCAATTGTCAATGTCCATCCTGCACCATTTACACCGCATCAAATGCCCATGCCACGCCCACTGTGCATGTGTGCGACTTGGAATGCATAACGCTCGGCGACATAGGGCCGGGTCCTGGACTCGGATTATATTGGCTCCCCTCAAGAACCGTACCCCAAGATTCCCGTCTTCCACTTTCGTCTCCGCCGTCTCGTAGATGCCTTCGCAAGGGAATCTGGCCAGGATGCTCCGCGGCCCAATGAGCCTTGCCGAGTCATGAACCCAGAAAAATGGGCTGAGCTTCGTTTAAGGTCGGGGCGTCGTTCGAGTTGGTCAGGCGGTCTCTTTGCCCTCGTGTGTCTTATGCGCACTTCACCATCTTTCTCCAAAATGATCTGCAAGAGACACTGCTGCCCTGGGCCTAGGCGCTACTAGTGTATTGTTATTACTTTGGACATGCCGCCCGTGACGGTGTACACCAAAGGTAGTGGGAAAGAGGTACGGGCTTAGAAATTGGATTCAGAGGCTCTGCAAGACCATCTTTGGCGAAGTGGGCTATGTAATAAAGGCTGCCTTGGCATTTCGGCAGACGCTGACGAGGGCACTCGCAGTAGATACAGACTTCAATGATGCGTCTTCTTTTCGACATCTGTTTTCTGAGTGGAATATGATACTGGACGGAGTAACAATCATTGGTCGTGTTTGTATCTGGCCAACGACCACCCCAGCTGCCCGATGGGGGATCTCCCACTTCGGATGGCATTGAATACGAGTAGATTTCACGTCTGCGGAATGTCCCCATCACTGCAATTTGAACGTTCGAAAACCCTCTTAATGAAAGAGGGCAAAAAGCATGAGCCACGTCGTATTCTCTTCAAATGGTGGGCTGGCTCTCTCTTATTTCGAAACAATAGTCCGCCGTGAAATAAACTGGACCTGCGCCGTCCGCGCCGCTGACATGTCAAGGTCTGGTGCGATCGCGGTACCGAACAACAGTCGTTGGTGGGTATGGGGGAAGATGGAACATTGCTACTCCGATGGCAAGTCGGTCCCGCTCCCGAAGACAGGTGAGGACAGTTCATATGGAGTTGCGAGCGTAGGCACCCTCGCCAGGCACGCTTGTACGACCCCGTGGGAAACAACGCCGGCAAGCACTCCCGCTAACTGCCCGCTGCCGCTTGTTACCGCCAGGGCGGAGGTGGTTAGTTAATATGCAGTCCCAGAGAAACAATCAGTCATGGGGCGTGCGAATATATATGACTGTGGCGGCTCGACCAGACTCTCTGTGAATTTGCACGAGAATCGTCAGTCAAACAGGTGTGATTTTGATGTATTAGATGACTCCAGTCCATGAGGATTGGCCTTGGTATATGGAGCCGTGAATAATAGAGGTAAGAAGGCTGTGGCACCAATTAGTGAAGGATGACGCCTCCGAATTCTAGGAAGTGACAGGGAAGTGCATGCATTATCCCACTGCGGGAGCACACTGTTATGTACGGGATTGTCTCGATGCTTCCGGGGCTTCTCTAGTGAAGTCGTGTTGGAGCCTCGCCAGCAGGAGGCCGGGAAGGTTGCCCCAGCCTCTCGGTTTTCACGTCGTTTCAGTACGAGCGGCACGCACGCCTACTCTACACTATCGTAAGGGAGGACAATAGATATTATTGGGAGACGTGAAACATGAAACAAAAATTTGATGGTTTACTCACCTGAATTAGCGAGGTTGGTGACGGCCGGCTGAAGAGTGTGTGCCATGTGCTGTGTGTCCAATATCTGTGGACCAACATCGTGGCGGTTTATCGCTGGGACGTGGACCCTTGGTCTGTAGATACATCAAGATCCATCAAATGTTATTGATGCCTGGGGCCTTTCACGTCCCTGAGCTCCCTTGTATCATTCGGAGGATATGACATCGCGAGCCCATATCTCGGAACAAACGAGATGTCGAGCTCGTCAAATCGACCAGGTACCGGTCGTTTTTCGACCTGCATCTGACGACGGGTTGTAAATCTAGTCAGCTGGGTCGGACGCCGACTTCTAGGCTTCATGCTGCCCACAATGGGTCAATTTAGAATGCTTCCGTGGCGGTAGGCGGTGACTAAGAATAGGACAAGTCGCTCCATCATCTCGCTTTTGATGCCGATGCGATCACCGGACTCTCTTCGAGTAGCCGGCGCAAAGTTGGTGCGCATGGCCCCTCTTAACACGCTCAGCCCAGCAACTGTCAACACAAGGATGCCGGATCCATCAAGAACCTCAGTCGGCGCGGTGCCTGCAATTCGGCCGTCTACTCGGTATGAGGGAGCTTCACTACTTTAGTGCCAGAAGGGTCACATGAGCGCGCAAGCACCACCAGCCGAACTGCCAACTGCGAGACCTGTGCTAATTGATTCGTCCAGCTAGTCATCGCGCCCCCAGTCGGCGGAGATGCTCTCCCTCGAATCCAGTTGCAGGGCGTGAAAAAAGAAAAAAAAGTGGAGTTGCGGACCGGCAACCGAAACTTCACGCCCTCACAGCGCCATAGGTGGAAAGCCATTCCGATCGAGGGCGACTGGCCAATCACATCGCGCCTGGTGATTACAGCATCGGAATTGAGGGGATCTCTCCGCCTTTGGACTGGACGCGTGGGATTCCAACTGATCCAGGGCAGCGATCCTGTCTGGTACGAGTAGAGTGGGCAAGGCGAAGTTTTCATTGATGTTTCAATCGCACGTGGCGAAAGGCTTCAGTATGATGACGGGAATTAATAGACATTAAAGTGTAGACAAAAGCCGAGATCGATGCGACATAGGGAATAGAGTGTATTGTATCTGTCATATGTAGTCTCGCGGAGGACTGCAAGGTTCTATCCTGTGGTGCCGCAGAATTTATCCAGCCGCTACCCGCGGTGAGGGCTGCTCCTTCCAGCGCATGTCGAGTTTGCAGAATGCTGAGCCACTGATCGATCAGTGTATAAGCAGAGAACACGAGGAACAACACTATCCTCATTTTCTTGGGCTTGATGTAATCATCAATATCGGTGCAATTTAACGCCTCCCACGGGGCAGTCTTCGCCTACGTCCGAGTACACGGATTAGCGTGCAGCGCACTGCTTTCGTACAAGTACCTAGGCTTTCCACTTTCACTAGGATTCCACTTTCACTAGGAGGGAGCAAATCACAGTGCCATGCTCAGGGTCCATCGCCCGTCGTTCCGCGACCCCAGCACCTTCAGGACCACAAACACAAACAACAAGTGAGATTCTAAGAAGTCGCACAGGAGTACCAAACTACGCTCCAAACACTGCGCATGTGAGTTTGGGGCATAATATGGAAATGCGCCAGTTCCAAATCCACTCGTCACTTTCTGTCTGTGTGCACTCACGCACGCTCTTGACCTGTCGTGACCCCTCCTTCTCGTCGCTATCTCGGCCGTTAGTAGATGAATTAAGACCCCCCAAACGGCCGCCTCCATGTAAATTGTCCGAATTTTACATGTGTGGATAGCAGTCAGCCCTTTGCCTCGCAGTTTTCGGATGTCAAAGGACAAATCCCCTCCGATTAGCAAGTAAGCAGTGAGGATACACAAATTGATCAACCAGCTACGTGTACATGTATGGTAAGAGGTCCGAGGCCACCTGACGGCGGATGCCGTTTGCCTACACGTATCCACTCCCTGCGTCCACTTCACGGTGCGATGTCCACCAGAGAGCGCCTCATTTCTCCTGGCTCCTCCAAAGGTGCTAGTCATAGCCTTCAGAAGCTGCCGACGTGCAGGCTCTAACTGACACAAAGTTCCCAAGATGGGAAACTAGGACTCAAGGCTTCGGGCGCTTGCGATCGAGCCAGATCGCTCGCGTCAAGATCTTATCTCAGGTACCACTACAATACAGAGCACATCGGATATTTCTTGTGTGAGGTAGCTTAATACTCCGCACCACTCTAGACTCGGGACAAATTTCATTCAGGGCTGACCGAGAACAAACCATTCGGGAAGGGAAAGTCGCATCAAGTCCCTCTCATCATGTGCAACACCCGCGTCTACGCTACGGGTAACCTCAAATATCCGTTTCAAGCCATCTGGATGCATTCACTGAGGACATGAGGGGAAACATCCAGCTGCCTCTTCCATCCAGTATTACGCCGGTCGGCATCGTGCCGCTAAGCCAATGGCCGAGGGCGAAAGACTCAGGTACGGACTCTTTCGAGAGTGTATAAACCCAGCAGATGCCGCAATACCAACAGGCACATATACTGTCTACTCGTACATGCAGCTTTATAGCCCGCTGTCCACTGTCTATAGTGTAGCCAGTTAGAGTGACGGAAGGCTCCGTTGACCGCTCGGTGAGGAGCTCCAATGTCAGTCCCATTGTGATTTCCAATTTACACCCTACTCCGTACTCCGTTAGTGGTTATGCGGTCCTCCGGCATGACGCCATATGAATGAGCCTATCTCTGCGAAGTTCCTCGGCAATTTTCGTATGGCGCTTCGCACTACCCTGTTTCCATTATGCTCAAATCCGTACGCCGGAGCATATGCGTATAATACATCAATTGGATGGACTCTCGCAAACTCTACCCACTCTCGAATCGAGCAGCGGAGGACCCACCCAAATCGGTCGTCCCCCGCTAGTCTACTCGTTTCTTAGGGTTATGTGCGGAGCGAGTCCGCACTCCCGCCGAGGCCAAGATCACACAGAGACTCACGCGCCTGTCTCTTCACAAGTGTCGGTGAATAATTTTTTGCACGTAATTAGCTTCGTCGAATAACTAGTGCTATGGAACCCACATTAGTTGATTGCCGGTCTCCCAGAAGGAAGCCTTCCTCATTGGGGCCTGGGGCGTCATGCTTCTCCGATTCAGGCCCCTCCCAAACCCATCGGCATCATAAGCGCGATTGGGAGGCTTGTTCGTTTTAGGGAGGGCGACTATTACGAGAGGCCATCGTTGGCGTCTTCAGCACTTCTGTGCCATGTAACCTTCGCATTTCGCAATTCCCACACACCCCAACCGAGCTGATAGTCCCATCAGCTGAGTTTGCCCACGGCTTCGGGGGTCTTGTGGAGTGTAGTAGGCTTCCTACGTACCGATAAGTCCTCCCCTACCTGCGTCGTGAATAATAATAATCCGTGTACGGACTAGAAGGCCGGAGTGGACAACGAAATTACAAAACCACGCAAAATTTTCTATTTTTCTTATTCTTCATCGTCTTGGATCCGTGGAACAGTCGCCATTTTCTCTCATCCCTAGTAAAACCTCATGCCATTGCTTCGGAGAGTACGCAGGATCTAATACATAACATCCCTCATATACCATCCCGTGTTATCGCCGTTTCTGGCTTCGCTCGGCGTGTCATATATTGCTGTGGCAATCTAAATGCGAGGGGCGATATTGTTCTGATGAACAGGAACTTGTCCTTCACCAATCGACGTCCAGCTACCCAAGTCGACTTGTTAGGAGCTTCCTAAACGGCGAGCCCCAAGGTTCGCAGGCGAGCCGGTGAATCTACAACCGTTTCCACGAGAGAGGACTAGGAGCATTACAGTCACACGCCTTCGAAAGGTAGAGGAGGGCCAAAGGCGCTTGTTCTCTGGGCCCATTGATTGAATCAGACACTACATGCACCCTTCCAGTCGAGATTCGGCCTACAAGCACCCATCATAGTCTCAATCTTCAGGTATAGCCCGAGGGAAGCCGGCAAGCAGGACGGGCTTTGAATCTGTCCGTTCGAGACCCTCCCCGACGACGGAGACGACGGCGACGACGACGAAAGTCAGCCACCGACCTGACGACAAAACATTACGCACCCTCTTGCAAACCCGGAAGACTACATCGCTACGCTACCTGAATCTCCGATCGGGGGTCTCAGGCCGTGCAGACCCGAACCAAATCCAGTTCGGGCTTCACGTCGCAAGTCTAGCACCGGGTGCAGGAGCATCCAGACG
>JAXQGT010000375.1:0-12523 GCA_037040375.1 Basipetospora sp. M8501
AGTGTTGCGAGCGAATGGGCTTACCTGTGTTGTCTTAACAATAAAAAACCTGAGTGTTGGGTGTTGGAGTGGTCCTTGGGGTGATTGCCGACTTGCAAGTTGAAGGTTTTGCCGTCAGCGACCTGCCGAGCTCTCTGAACTCTTCAATTTGACTGTCTTTGGTTTAGAGGTCGCGAAAAAGCCTACTTAGGAGCTGCTGCTGTCATGCATCTGCGGCAAGTTTGGCGGCGGCAGCTTCAACCTTGTTCCTGCCAAGCGCAACCGCTGGTGCAGCCAGGTCATCTCTCTCGTCCCTCAAGGCATCCCTTTCTTTGACGAGGGCGTTATACATGTCAATAGGGCATCTCGTTCTGCTGTGAGACTTCCAGTTGTGAGATGAGAAGTTGGAGAGCCTCGCTATCCGGACTCTTGGGCTTGTTATTGAAAGGTTGGTCACACCAGACCGCGGCGCAAGTGATTTGCCCGGGCCCACTGGCACCAGTGATGACCCCCGTTCACCCACTTGCTACGAAGTCCTAGATAGCCTAGGGCGGCGAGTAGCGGTAGCAGTTAAAGTAACTTAACTGTCTCGGTCAACCGCTTGGGGAGCAGGACCAGTTCATCAGCTAGGTCGTATAATATACAGTCCCAAGGCTATGGTTGACAAGATAAAGATTCTGTATGTCTGTACTTCAAGCACTCTACACCATTTGATAAGCGAGTCTCGATCCATTTACGAAAGTACCAGACAGCACAAATGAAACGTTGACTGGTGGGAGAATACACAAGTTTTGTTGATACTCAAGACTAGCAGCCAAGTGTCCCTCCCGCATCGCCCTTGGAATCACAAAAACAGCGGCAAAAGGAAACACCATCCCTCGATATTGTTCCTCATCCCGTCATGCCCTCATCAGTGAAAAAATAAAAAGAAAAAAATAAAAAGAAAAACCCCGATTGTAGCGAGAAAACAGCACGCCGCCGCCCCTATAAGTTCTCGCAGAGAACTCCCCAACACCCTCCACGTCTCTCTAAAGGTCCAGCGGCCGGGTATCTTCCTTCATCTCGTCACTGCCGAGCTCCTTCTCCAGCTCATCCGCCACGAACCCCTCGTAGTCGTCTAGGTTTTTCTGAATGTGGATTTTGAATTTGATGACGTCGTTGAGGATCCGGTCGATCTCCGTGTGGAGCTCCTCTCGTAGCGCGTTGGCCCGGACTGTCAATTGTTCGTATCTGCCCGTGTGTTAATTTATCTGCTCGCTACATGCAGTGATTGATAACCAGCCTCGGGGAAACAGCCTCTTGCCCGACTTACTCGATGTTCGTATTCATCTCTCGCTGTTCCATCACCTGCACCGACTCTGTAAGATCGGCCCGCAACTTGGACAGTTTCTTCTCCATTCTCTCAATCTCCGCGTCTGAGTTGAGCTTTTGCGTGGTTGTGACCTGGTGGGGAGCGTTGCAGTTAGTTCAGCGTCCTGTTTGCGATCAACCGGGGGTGAGGAGATGGGAAAGGGGCGCCCCAAAATAAGAGAACATTACCTCTTTCGTCCTCTCATACTCCTCCTCGGCCGCCCGGACACGATGTCCTAGCGTCTCCACTTCGTTGCGCTTGTCTTCAATAGCCTCCTTGATGCCGTCCAGAAGATCATGGTCCTTCATCATCACGTCCATGGCCACACTCCGCCGCTCCGATATCTCTTTCTTCAACGCCAGCAGGCTGCTCTTAACCTCGCCGCGCAAGTCAAGATTTAGAATGTGCGCCGGAAGGTAGCCCGTCGTCGGATCTGCTAGAAGTCTGTCGCTCGAACACGGCCCGCTGGTCCCGCCGAGCTGCGACGACGTAAAGTCCGGCCCGTCGTTGATTATGATGCGGAGTTCGTAGTCGGCGCCTTTGGCATTGGCGGCCGACGCGGGGATGAGTGCGATCTGGTATGCCAGCGTGTTGTATTTGTCAACCATGCGCTCGAGCTCATCGAGCTTCCGGCTCGCCTCCATCTCCTTCTCCGCCGCCTTCTTCTTGTTCTCGTCCAGCCGTTGGGATGCTGCTTCGATGCCCTTCTGCAGCCGCTCACGCTCGGCCGTCATGCGGTCGATATCCTGCATGCTGATGCCGAGGTCGTCGACCGCCTGTTGCAGGCCCCTTCTTTCCTCCTCAACCCCTTTGAGTTCCTCATTTAGCTTATCCATTTCCTCCTGGAGCACCTGGATGCGACCCTCGTACTTCTCCGACCGCTGCATAGCCAGCTCGTTGTACTCCTCGAACTTGACCTTGTCCTCCTCCATGATCTTAAAATGGTGGTCCAGGACTCCAGGGTCCGGCGTCAGCCTTTCAAGGTCCTCGATTTCTTTTTGAAGCCGCGCGCTCTCCGCTTCGAGCATGTCCAACTCCGATTGATACTTGGAATTGGACTCCTCAAAGGCGCGCGCCATGTTCTCAATGTGGGGTGCCAGCACTCTGTCCGCATCATCATCGCCGGCGTCCTCATCCATAGCGAGCCAGTCCCGGTAGCCTTTGCTAAGGAATTCGAAGATGATACGGTCTCCAGTGATGTCAATACCAGCCTCAAGACATGCGTCGTCGTACCTCCCACACGCATACCCCTCCAACATCTGCGCAAGCTGCATCATCCAATGCAAGAGTCCGAGGAATGTGCTCCAGTTCTGGCCGCCCACGGCGGCAATCTGGCTCTTGGTAATGCTCTTCTCGTAGGGATACCGGAGCTGCTTCAGGATCGGCGGCACCTCCTGGTCGATATTCTTCTGGAACTTGTGGCTCGGGTCGATGCGGTGGTACAGCCACTGGAACATGTAGTTGAAGTCCTTTTGCGTAGGTGACTTGACAATGTTCTGCGTGAGCACATGCTTCATCTCCATCTCGAAGTTGTGCTGAACGAGGAAATCTAGGAGTTCCTGGCCGATCCTGGCCTGGTAGGAGCGGTCTTTGAGGGGCCTCGGGTCCCGCGGCACACCAGCAGGCTGCGGCGCCTGCTGAAAAAAGCTCTGGTGCGCGCCATGCCCGGCTGTCGATGCGCGGCCGCGGTATGCGCTGCTTCTCCTCTCGGCGTCGGTGGAGGTGCGACCGGTCATGCCGGAAGGAGTCTTGGATGGCTGAAAGGACGAGCGTTTGACGGAAGACAAGCCCGCTTCCGTCAGGTTCGTGCCGGAGGAGGAGCGGTGGAACATGGGCTGACTCGGCCGCGACATGGCGAGGGACTGTCTAGGCCCCGCCATGCTGCGCCTGTGGCTGTTTGTGAAAGGCCCGCCGCTCGAGTTGGATCGCTTCATCGCGGAAGGTGGCTGCGGGATTCCAGTGTTATGATTAATTCCCCCAAGAGTCTACGAAAGGAAAGACAACATCAGCAAACAATAAGCCCGCAGCAGCTTATCGTCAGAGGGGGGCGCAAGCGCCTCTGATGCGTTGGTTTTCGTACCTCGCGTGGCCTGCGGACACTCCACAGACCGGTTTCTTGCGACATGGCAGAAAAGAAGTTTCTAATCTGGCTGTTCCAAGTGTAAATAAGCCTGGTGGATATTATTGACCGTGAGTTGCGACAAAAAATTGGACTTGGAAGAATGGGTGTAGAGGTGAAAGTTGATGCGATGTTGAACTTCGTTGCTGGGCGCAATGTAAACAAAAGAACCGAGTTATCATTGGACGCGCATGAATTAGCGCACGCACACTGTAGCAGTCCCGGGGTGTATATACACAGTGTGTGTATGAAAGCGCTGGACTGTACTCCTGAGGCAGAGGATGGACACAGTCACGTGAGCTTCGATGACTAAGCGCAGCACCTCTGTGAACACTGTGAAGTGAACTCGGCCCTGAAGCCGACGGCAACCCAGCCCAGCGGCCTTGCCTCGGCTCAGCAGGGATACAACGCAGTAAGGAACGTCCGCTGCATTTAAACCAGCCCTTCCTCACATGCGCCAGACAAGGCCATGAATGAGAGGTCATCATCACTATAACGAAATCAAGCATGGCGATCCGAGAGGATCTCGTCGCTTCTGCGGTAAGTCTCTCGTGCCCGAATCTGATTATATCCACGGCTGCTAACTCGGATCCAGGCCCAATGTCAGTGATCGCCGCCACCTCTTGATAGCTCTATCCGAAGACCGTCCACTGACTTTCGCGTATAGTCCTCCTTGATCCGAGCGTAGCATCATCGCCGATTGAGAACCGCATCTCTTTTCTGCGGAGCAAGAACCTCACGCAGGAAGAGATTGACGCCGCCCTCGCTCGCGCAGGCCCAACTCCCACCCAGACCCAACCGCCTCCTTCGCAACCGTCCTCTCCCCCACCAGCACAGCAGCAGTACTATCCGCCCTACGCGCAACATCCATGGCAACAACCGGCGCCTCAGGTGCCCCAGAGAGACTGGCGTGACTGGTTCATCATGGCTACCATGGTGGGCGGTCTCGGATACGGCCTCTTCTCCCTAACCAAGGCAGGCATATCCGCAGCCCTCCTATCCTATGTTCTGCTCCACATGTCACTAACTGAGTAACAGCGATATGTTTATCCGATGATCGCCCCCCCTACGCCCGAGAAACTGGACCAGGACAAGAAGGCGATAGAAGATCAGTTTGAAAAGGCTTTTGGTCTTGTCGAGCAGCTCGCTCGAGATACTGAGGCCCTCAAAGCCGCCGAGCAGAACCGCACGGAGCGCCTCGACACGGCCCTCTCCGAGCTGGAGTCCGTCATCAACGAGCTCAAGGCCGCGAATCGCCGCCGCGAGGACGACGCCCAGCGCGTGCGCGACGAGATCCAGAGCCTGAAGGACTCCCTCCCCGCCGCCCTCGAGGCGCAGAAGTCCGTCGCCGATAGCAGGCTCAAGGAGGTCAACACGGAGTTGCTGAGCCTGAAGACGCTCATCTCGAGGATGGGGGCGCCGCCGGTTGCGGCCCCATCGCCGGCTCTCGGGTCGCCCGCATTCCCTCGTACCACGACGCCGGCGACGAACGGAAACGCGAGCGGGGCTGGGGGCGCCTCACAGGCGAAGAGCACTGGGGATGGGAGTGATAACGGAGATAGTGAGCCTACGGCGGGTGCTCCGGGCGCTGAGTCCGCCAAGGCCGGCCCACGCGCCTCACCTCTGCCTAGCGGGAACTCGGCCGGGAAGGTGTCTATTCCCGCATGGCAACTGGCCATGGCGAGCAAGACGGAGACCGAGGGGGCCAGCTCGTAGAGCAACGCTAGCAGCTCGGGGACAAAGTGCTGTTTTCACTGAGGCAAGGTCACATAATCCATGGGAAGATGGGATTGAGCTGTACGACTACATCTGTAGACGCTTATCGGGAACATCGGCTAGGATAGGAGGTTACTGGGCGCTAGAAACAACATGGTTTATTATTCTAATCCAGTCATACCAAATATGTACCATATTTCCGTCGTTATTCACTTAGACATACCCTTTTCGAGCATCTTTACACCCTCGCGCACCATTGGCGAGAAGTGATTCCGTAACAACTCGCCCTCCCATACTGTAGCAGCGAAGGGGTTGCTCCCCTCGAACGACTCGCATAGCGGGTTGAAGTTGCCGTTACCGATCCTGAGCTCCGTATTCCACAGGCTCGACACTTTTTTCCCGTGCGTGTCGGCGACGTCGGCGAGCAGGGCCAGCAGGGCGCGGCATGACTTCTCGGGAACATGCAAGGAGGTCGTCATAAGCTGCTTGGAGAAGGAAGCGAGGCGGATGGGTGGCACAGAGCGGATGTTCCAGGGCGGGAGGAGGATGTAGGTTAGACAGCGAATGAGGAGAACAGTCGTGGTCTGTAGGTTGACCTTCGTGTCGGGCTGTTTGGTAGACGAGGAGGAAGGATCGGGCAGGTGGGAGCGGGAAGTGAGTTCGAGATCCGGGTTCATGGCAAGGGAGAGGAGGGACTTGTAGAGGTGATTGTTGAAGAATGAGAGGTCGAGATGAAGATCGGAGCGGGAGTTGTGCGCGTCCTGTCCAGCGAGTAGGGCGAAGGCTGTTATTGTGCAGAGAAGAGCCTCCCTGCTCGTGTTCCTGACCGTGTCTTCGGCTTCTTCCTCATCTTCCCCCTTATTCTCGGCATCGCCGTCATTGTCAACGGCCTCCTCAGCCTCCGCGTACCGGATCAAATCCTTCAAGGCCTCGAGAAGGTCACCGAAAAAGTCCTGATTGATGAGGTGAGCGTATTTAGCCAGCCCTTCGAGCACAGCACCCATAAGGTGCGGGCTGCGCAGCTTGAGGATGCGGAAGTAGGTAGCGAATACGAGCTTGAGCGACTCGGACTGCATCCTCTCGCGCTCCTCATGGTGCACCAGAGCGTCGGTCTGAGCCATGTCCTTCTCAAGGGCCTTCTGCTCCTTCATGGCCTTACGGAGACGCTTCGTCCTGAAAACTTTTTTGAACTTGCGAGGCCCGTTGCCGGTGTCCTCGGTCTCAACGCGGTCTTGAGAGGCTTTTCCAGAGAACTCGGCGAGGAGGCGTAGGTGAAGGAAGAGGTTTACAACGCGCTCGTCAACGTCGTAGTCTCGCGCCTTCATCATCTTAGACAATGTGGACACAGCCTCGAGCGAGGGCGCCCCGTCTTCGTCCTCCCGAAACAGCGTCTCAAGCGCACGCTGGCACTTGATGAAGTCGGCATCGACTCTTCTCCTGCTCAGCTTTCCCACAAGGATCTTGATGAGGTCACCTCGGAAGTTGAAGTGCGGAACAGCGTTCAGTAAAGTGCAGGCGCATGTCAGCGCAACGCTCTGCAACGTTTGGCCCCTCTTCCCCATCTCGTACGGAGATGGCGGCGACCGTGCGATATTAGTGATTGTGCGCACGAAGCTGTGGTAACCGGCGAGTAACGACTGCTCATACTGGCGTATCCTCCGAACTTCCTTGGTCAACTTCTCCTCCAAGGCGCTCTCTCCAAGGGGTCGGATGCGGTAGCCCGGAATGACGTCCCGATACACAGTCATCTGTGTCACAAGGGCCAGCTTCCGTACAGCAATGGAGCCAGACTCGCCAATCTTGGCGAGGGTTTTGAAGGCTCCAGGATGCTCCTCTGGGTCTTGATTTAGGCTGCCGGCGATCTTGGCAAGCTCCTCCTGGGCGTCGAGTATCTGCTCTGCCTCGCTCTTCTCGGGCTTCTTCCTCTCCTTCTTCACATCTTTCGCGGCTCTCTCCTCGTCCTGCTCGGCGCGCTCCTCCAACCACTCTTCGCCATCGCTTGAAGTGGCGTCGTCTTGGCCGTGGTCGCCTTGGTACTGCTCGATCCGGCCGTCGGCCGTCTTAATTGGCAGGCGTGTGCTCTCCTTCCCCTTGTTCTTCTGCTTCTTGGATTGGCGCTTTGCATATTCGTCTTCAAGGTTCCAGCTGTTGGCGTTCTTGTAGAAGGATTGCTCCAGTTTGGCGGTGGACACCTTGGACTTGCTGCCGGTCTCTTGGGGCTGGCTGAGCTTCCGCTTCCTCGGTACGGAGGCGGTCATTGTGAGGATTCTTGTAGCCCTAGGAGGTGTAATAGATGGCTGTGTGGTCGGGGATGAGGTTATCGAGGCGAACACCACGAGACTGTTCCTTCCGTTGCTTTAAACCCCGTCCGTTCTTCCATTGATATATCATGGGAATTTTTCTGAGACCTGGAGCAACGCTGGGAATGTGGGGCTCTCAGTGGGATTATCAACCAATCACAGTTAGAATCTCCTCCTCACCGCCAAAAATTCAGCTATTTCTGCCACCCCATCCAAAATGCCCCTCCGACACACCCTTGACAACGAGTAAACCTGCGAACCAGCTCAAAAAGTCGACCTTCGAACGTCGAGAACCTCCCGCGATATCCTCCCGTCAATCCAAGGACAACTACCGCCGCGATGCGCCAGCTCACAGAGAAGGAGACGCAGACACTCTTTGCGAAGCTCGCGAACTATACAGGCAGCTCTCTCAAGAACCTCATCGCTCCGCTCAGCGAAGGGCCGGATGCCGACCGCTACGTGTTCCGCCTACACAAGGACAGAGTCTACTACGTGCGCCTTTCGATAGCCAATGTCGCCACATCCATTGCGAGGGACAAGTTTATATCTATGGGTGTCTGCTTAGGTGCGCTACCTCTTCGCATTAGTCGGCTTCTAACATCTCGCTGACACTGGTGTACAACTAGGCAAGTTCACCAAAACCGGCAAGTTCAGGCTGCACATCACCGCCCTCCCCGTACTTGCGGAGCATGCCCGCTACAAGATGTGGGTGAAGCCCAATGGCGAGATGCCCTTTCTCTACGGCGGAAACGTTGTCAAGGCCCACGTCGGTCGCTGGTCGGAGGACTGCCCCGAACATCAGGGCGTCGTGGTGTACAACATGAATGACATGCCTCTGGGCTTCGGCGTGACGGCGCGGAGCACCGCTGAAGCGAGGAGGCTGGATCCCACGGGAGTGGTGTGCTTCCGACAGGCGGACTGTGGGGAATACCTGAGGGACGAAGCCAACTTATTCGCGACGGGGTGATGTCGAAGGACGAGCGACTAAGGGCTGTTGTCGTGTGTTTACGTTGGCTCCTGCTCCTTATCAGAACTTTTTTTCAGGATCTTCTTCCTCGAGTTTTCTGTTTACGCGTTTCATGTAGATGGGCTTTATCTCAGTTGTATCTGTTTTCCACTCGGTAGCACGGCGCATATATAGGACTGGGAGAATCAATTGCATCAGACGTAAATCATCGACATATCTCGACGTCTACCCAAGAAAAAGAGAGAACCGAAGTCTCTCCTCTGGAACGGGGTTTTTTTTTTTTGGATCTTTTTTCTGCTTTTACTTTATTGGTCCAAATCCACGACTGGAGAAGGAGAGACGGCAGTTTGTTATCGCGGCGCCGTTGGAAGAGCGGAGATGTAGTCCACGTTCGTAAGGAGGTGACCCGAGTTTTGCATGTGCTCGATGCTGGGCGTGACGGGCCTGCTCCCTTCTTTAAAGAAGCTGATGTACTGCCTCGGCGCCACGTATTCGCTGTCGGCATAGCCTAGTAGCTCCTCGATCTCTGCACTCTTGCGGCCCTTGATACGCGCAATCTCCGTTGCGGAGTAGTTGACAATGACACGCCCGACTTCCAAGCCAGGGGCGTCCCAGTATTTCCCTTCCGCATTGGGTGTACTTCGGCGCTCGACGACGACGAGACGCACAGCCTCCTGTTGAGCGAAGGTGCCGTCGACGTCGACAACACCCGCGGGGAGGAGACCCGCCTTATCGAGGAGGGCCTGGTGGCAGCCCGTATCGATATAGAGGGTGCCATGTGGGGCTAAGCCATGCAGAAGCCAGAACTGGCGGTCGCGCACAGGCTCCATGTCAGGAAGGAAGCGGGTGTGCAGGGGCGGGGTCGCAAGGCTGGCGACCACGGGGTCAGAAGAGGCTGCAATATGGTCCTCAGGGGTGACAAGCTCATTGCTGCAGCCGTTACAAGGGCGGAGCTCCG
The DNA here is from genome assembly GCA_037040375.1 of Basipetospora sp. M8501. NCBI lineage: Eukaryota > Fungi > Ascomycota > Sordariomycetes > Microascales > Basipetospora > Basipetospora sp. M8501. Next base: position 9,391 of record JAXQGT010000375.1, read on the forward strand.
GAGAGTCTCGGGTGGCCCGGATGTACCGGACGATCCGGGAAACATTCTCGGGAGTAGAGGCACGAGTGACAACGGTGGTCACGCCGGCGGATGTGGCGAGACGGGCGGCAACAATTTTCGTCCACATGCCGCCTGTCCCGAGAGCTGAGCCTGCACCAGACACTAAGACGAGGGTTAGCAATGCATTGTGAGGAAGGGGCCCCAGAGGCCTAGGCTGCGGTACTTCAGGGGAAAGAGACGAGAGAAAACGAGAACGACTCACCATCGGCCTGGAGGGCACCAATGTCGTCGACGACCTCGATCGGTTGAGCGTCCGGCTCGGTCCGCGGGTTCTTGTCATAAAGACAATCCACGTCCGTCATGAGGAACAGCATGTCCGCATGGACCATGCCGGCTGTGATGGCAGAGAGAGTGTCGTTGTCGCCGAACTTGATTTCAGACACAGCCACAGTGTCGTTCTCGTTGACGATGGGGATGACACCCATGTCGAGAAGCTCCAAGAAAGTGTTCTGAGCATTCAAGTACATGGTTCTCTGTTACGGTTAGTACCTCGCGAGCCTCATCCCACCGGGGGTGAAAAGGGGGGGAGGGCGGTTCTCACGTCGGCGATGTCGCCGCGGGTGAGCAGGATTTGTGCGACGGGCTGCCGGTAGTGGGCGAACAGGCTGTCCCAGAGTCCCATAAGCTGGCACTGTCCGATGGCCGCCAGGGCCTGAAGGAAGGACAGGCGCTTTGGTCTCTTGGCAACGTCCATCCTCCTGAGGCCAACGCCAATGGCACCCGAGGAGACGAGGATGACCTTGTGGCCATCCTTCCTGAGCTGGACGGCTGTGGCCACCACTTGAGAGAGGATTGGGATGAGAGGCTCATGGGTCTTCTCGTCGACAATTGAGCTCGTCCCTAGGGCACGGAGTTAGTTGATAGACTTTGGGGGCTGCAGAGAGGCGCCCCTAGATTCCAGGGTTGTTCCCAGGGTCCAGAAGGGCTAGAACGTGGTTTGATGCCGTCACTTACCCAACTTGATAACAATAGTCTGTCCCCTTGGGCCTTTCATGTTTGCGGTCAGCCAACGGGTCGGTCTTGGTCAACGGAAACGCAACAACGATGGTACGCCAGTGTCTTTCTGTGTCGTGTAGTGTCTACATCAAGCGAATGAGAGACACGATAGAGAGGGGGCTTATGATACATTGACTGGCAGGAAGAGAAGGGGAATTGAGTTCTGAGTATGAACAGAGAGGGAACAGGAAGAAGAGGAGGAGGAGGAAGAGAAAGGCAAAAGTAGTGAACTCTAACAGGGACCGAGAGTAAAAAGCTCCCTTTTATTCTCACCCTCTTGGCGGACGGGAGACACGTCTCGCTGGGGATCCATTCGGAGATCCTATTTTTCTTGCTGCTTGTCTTATTTCAGGTTTGCCGTCGTTTCGCAAGGTCGCATGTAGACTGGGGCCCTATTTTCCTTCGCCTCTTCGTCAATCAGGGTCCTTGTGTCCTGCGTAGGTCGTACATATGGATGCAGCATGCAGCTCTGGCCAAGGAAGATCCCTCGACGTTGTTGACACGGGTGAGGTGGGCGAGTGTGGGCAGGGCGGAGGCGGCGTCTGGGCGTGTCGTCGGCGAGAAGACTCATTCGCTCGGGCGGGAGAATCAGGGAATTGCGGGACCCATCCGAGGGCTGTTGACCGAGGCCGGGACCAGGCTATAGAGCAGGTGTACACACGACGTATTGCGCCTGTACCTTGGGCATGGCTTGTAGTTCCGCAGTACCAGAAGGTCACCGTGGGGCAGACGACGTAATAGGTCCGCTGGTGGGGGAAGAAGCGGGGAGGCGGGATGGGAAGGAGGGGTTGGAGTTGGCGAAACTGAACCCTGGAGGTACCTGCCCAATTACTTTACAACATGAATGAACACTTGCAGGGTTCACAACAGTTGAAGTGTTGCGGGTGCACTCCACTAGAAAAGTATCAATCCTTACACAACCTACAATGTACCGTTCACTTTCATGTCGTCACAGCGTGTTTGAGAGAGAAAAAGGAAGGAAGGAAAAAAAAGAGGGAGGAGAAAAGGCCAACCTGGGGACAGGTGTGACATTCTAACATCGGTACAATGCTGTGGGCAGTTTGGCAGCGTAATCTGCGAGTCGAATCGAGCACTTTGCTCTCTTATTCGTGTTACTACAGTTGAACCCGGAACGAAACAACTTGAACTCATCGAGAGTCATCCGAACCATGACGGCCTCCTTGTCTGGGTAAAAAATTGAGACCCTGCACCAGCACTACATAGAGTAGGAGTTGAACCCCGTGAAGGTCCGAGGTCGCGTATAGTATACCTACGTAATGATTAAGCTATATAAGTAAATGGTAGCGAGGATGTAGAGCACTTGTAAAGCATCAGGACTCTCTACACCTTTGAGCATGAAACTAACTCTTTCAAACGAGTGTACTTCTATTCTACAACAATGACCACGGCTGATCCGTGACTGAATAAGAAAGCGTAGTACACAATACACTCTCCTGCCGAGCGGAAACACCTAAATCTTCACATGAGCTTTGCATAGCAAAATTTTAGGTAAATTCCAGGGGTAAATTGAAGGGAGCGCCACGAAGGCGACTTTAACAGATGTACTTTTTACACTTGTTGTACTCGAGCCTTCAAGGTGTCTGTTTCCCATTGTTTCAATACAGTGTATGAGTTCAAGCGGACTGCATACAGTATAAACTCATTGTCTTAGACGATATTTGACACTGTGTGCAACGTTAGAGTCCAAATGAAGTACAGTTATGTACTGGGCCGTCGAGTCTAGAACGCTAATTATAGCCAAGCAACTCTGGGCATTTTGCCGACCGTTGCGGTCTCACCGCCTGGCAAAAGACATCGACTGTGATTTTGCGCATTCCGCACTGCAACATCCAAGGCATCCGCCATCCGCAAGGTTGCAATTGTCGCTTTCTGCCACCCTGTTCTCACCCGTTCTGGCGTTTGCAAACATCCTCTGGTGCATCTTGATCATCCAGCGCCATGTCATCCTCCCCGCAATTCCCGGGCCCTCCCCCAGACCCCTCCTCCGCCCCCGCAGCCTCCCCGCCGTCCTCCTTCGCCCCGACCCCCCCCACCCCCCCCCCCGGCCCCCTCTCTA
>JAXQGT010000376.1:0-12328 GCA_037040375.1 Basipetospora sp. M8501
GCTGGAGATACTATGAGAAAAAACAATATGACCGAAGAGATATATCTTCTAATCTTTTTGACAACTTTTTTAGGGGTGGGGGGTGATGGTTTCGTCAAAGGACACCAAGACTTCGCGCGAGATTTCGTCGCAGCGGAACTGGGCAAGGAGCTCCTGCTGCGTCGGCAGATCCAAATCCTTGTTGTTCACAATCTGGTCCCAGATGCCCTCGGCGTACACAGAGAATCCGTCCGCGGGGATGCGCCGGTGGTATTCGGGCAGGAAGACGCCGCCCTCGAGCTGCTGGTCGCCATGCGCTTCGGGCTTTCCGGATCGGTGTCCGGCGGTGAACCGCGCGCCCAAGTTCTCTACCTCGGCGGCGAACTTATCGGCCTGGAGGATCTTGTGCGGGAGGGCGGCGAAGGCGAAGTCGAAGTAGTCCTCAATGCGCGAGTTCTCGAGGCCCTGCGGTTTCGAAATGGAGGTCCAAATCTTGCCGAGATCCGCTATCAGGGTGTTTCGTAGATTCGACAGGGGCGTCGTGCCGATGTGGTCGCGGATGACAAAGAAGAGGAGCGATCGCGGGGTGGATCTGCCGGCGCATCCAAGTTAGAGTTCGCCAGCGTTCAGTTCACACTCTCACAGTACCCCCACCCAGCTAGCTGGTCACTTACTGCTTGTCCTTGAGAAAGAGCTGGAGGTTCACCTCGAACACGGTCTTGAGAAGCCCCATGTTTGCGCCCTGATACAGGCCGACCTGGGACTCCCACATGTTCACGATGAGCACCTCACTCGTGGCTAGTGCGAAGAGGGCGCTCTTCCTCTCGAAATCCTGGTCCTCGCCTCGCTCGCGGCCGTCGGTGCCCTCGACGTCCATGACGAGGATGTTATCGGCCATCTTAGTCGCAGCGTCGCCGCGGGCCTCCTCGCCCTTCTTGTTTTTGGAGAGCCAGATGCCCTTGGTAGTCTGCCGGCGCTCGGTTTCGGACATGACGGAGAAGTGAGTGCCGAAAAGGGTGTTGAGTAGGGTCGATTTGCCGGTGGACTGTGAGCCGAAGACGGAGATGAGATGGTAGTTGAAGCCGGAGTCGGCGACATCGGTTGCCTGGAGGTAGGCGTTCAAGCTCGTGCTGCGCAAGAGGGAGCCCGCAGTCAGTCGCTGTTCTCTCCTGGATCGGCCAAAGGGGTCGTACAAAAAAGGGGCTAGAACCTACTTGAACGTCTTGTCCTCGTCCACCACTTGGATTCCATGTTCATACTTCTCCGCGCTTGGCCCTTCGCCAACCGCAGCGAAGTGGCCGTTCATCTTGCGATTTTGACCTCGGGATTTGGAAAGGGGGTAAAAGTTGGGATATTATTCTATAGTCGCATGAGGAAGCCGACGGGAACTTGGCAAGGTGCAGGTGGTGATACAGCAGCGCGTCGGGCAATGTTGGGTACCGGGATGGATGGGACGGTAAGCCACAGAGAATGCGCTGTAGTGGCGGATGCGAGATGGCAGAGATGGAGATGTGTTCAGCGACTCGGTCGGGAGGAGTGACCAGATTGCCTTGTGATCAATTTCGGGACGCCGAACTTGGAATGGAAGCTTGTCCATTGTGCATTGCATTTGCATTTGTGGTCCGTGACTTGGTCAACTCGGCTTCGTCGCTGATTATGTCATCACCAAGTATGATGACGTAATACCAGCCAGGAAGGACCCAGTGTCAACGGCATGTGACTGGCCCTCACTCAGTCCTGTCCAGTCTGACACTTGCACTTCATTACCTGGATGGAGATTGAGTTTCTCTACCAGAATACCAATGACATCTTTGGATTACGAAGCATCAAACGATTAATATCCAGCCTCGGCGAAGCCATCTGAGGGATGGGTCTCGAGAACATCAAGCATGACCGAATCAGAACTCGCCCACGGCGCATTCTATCAAGTCGTTAAGTCCTCTTCAAGGCGGATCCAAGCAGCAAGTCTGGGTAGTTCCTGCTATTGTTAATTTCCTTCCCTACTACACAAAAAACACCCGGCTCACATCGGCGGCCCGGTTGGGACACGTCGAAGTTCGAGATTACACGAGTGAGAACGTCTGGCTTGAACCCTCGCCTCGGGATTGGCCTCATTCGAAGTCCCGCTAGACTTAGTGGCCCCTTTCTCCCATCTTCTCATCGACTACCAGTCCAGCGAAGGGTACTTCTTCGCCCACAATCGCGCCGAGGAGAAAACGACAATCATCAATGTCACCTTCAGCCCCTCGCCTGCGAATTACATTCATAGTTCTGGGCCTCGGCTGTTAGTTGAGAGCAATGAACCTGCCTCTACTGTCTATCAATACGTCACGGACAACCTGAGTCCACTGCGAGCCAACGACCACAGCTTCGCTTTTCTCAGTATTTCTTGCGCTCTGAGCGGTACCTCGCGTTCGATCAGCAGGTCATATCCACAGGGCAAGGAGTGCGACCCCAACTACCCCGGAGTAGGCCAGTCCATATCATACCAAGGCTTCATTCGCAGTTCTTTGCCTCTATGCAACAATGTTCTAACCTGTTTCATTGTCGAGAGCAAAGGACTAGCGCAGCCATGACTATCCGAGTAATCGGCTGTAAAAGACCCAGCATATTACAGTGGCGAAACATCAATAATCATTGATGACTCGCGTATAGAGATTGTGATAGAAATGGAACGGCCGACTGATCCCAGCGGAGAGGACTGTCGGCTCCTGCTGGGTAAGTGTTTGGAGGTGATGCTACATGAGTAAACGAGTGGTTCCCGGAGGCCCGGACAGCCCCACATCGACCGGGCGACCTCCCGGCATTTTCGGCCAGTCAGAAACTGTAAAGTGGGGCCGGACTTCAACCTCACGCGCCCCCGCCGCGGGTGCTTTTTTCAGGCGACCGTATCTGAGAGTACATTGATGGCATTTTGTCTTTTTTCCCCCCAGCTAGATGCCACTGTCCGGCCAACGTGCAACATGTCGCAACGATGAAATTGGAAACATCTTCACTACGATAACAATAGCACTGAAACCTACATAACAATGTAGAATCCCAGAGATGGCTGTGGTCACCCAGTGAATCATTCGTACCGCCAAGTTCAAGGCTCAGTCAGGAATCCAGATAATTGGCCTGGTAGGCTCCGCCGTGGGCTTAGAAAGAACTGTCATTAAATATATAGGCCTCTTGAAACACTCCAGTATCGGAGATTACTGCCGCTGGTCTTTCCACCAAACCAACAAACTTCCTGTCGAATGCAGCGGACTCCCTGGCTCTCGGATGGACCATAATAGCAGACATTGACGTATAGACGTAGCGGAACAGGTGGTTTCGATCTCACTTCCCTTTGAATCATTGTATATATGCATCGTAGGCAGCGCCGACTATCGCCACGCCGTCTATTCCCCGCCTCTTCTGGTATGCGCCATCTAATACTGCCGTCCTGGACTTGCGTCATCATCTCCACCATCTCTTCTCTTCCATCAAGCGTCCAATAAATATATTGGGAAGGAGCGGTCAAGCTCTTGTCGACACTATTTGGAAACGCACATAGGGTTCCTCCCTCGCTTGTCGTCCTCCACGGAGATCGATTCCCAAACTTCAACATTTCTTACCACTTCACTCGCCTTCGTTACATTATTTTCAGACAAACCATAAAATCTATGTTTTAGGTTATCAAAGTGGTCATATCTCTGGAGATGACGCATTTCAGAACATACGCCCACGATGTACATTGCTCGAGGGAGCCTATAGGGTATACAACAGCTCCAAACAGCCCGCATCATTTTGGTAATGATTACTCCGACAAGATAGTATGGTGCCTGATTTGTGATGGATATATCCCCGCAAGTGACAGTCCGGCTGTCGTGGACAAGGTCAATGTTTGAACAGGGACAGCCGAGGAGGTCATTCCAGCACAGTGGCCAAGAGCCCCAGAATAAGTAGAATGGGCTTCCCAAACGCGATGAAGAGTTGGGTGAAAGCCGTAGGCACCGCAATAGAACAGTTGGCACAACCGGACGCACGGGTGGAAGTATTGCGGGGCTTTTAACATATCTATGATGCAGTTATTGAGGCTACGCACACTGCTTTACAACCGCCAGTACATCGAAGTTGTAGACAAGACCGCCCATTCCATACCTTCAGCCCCACGGTTGATCGAGCCAACAAAGCCACTATCCTGCAGGCTCAGCGTACCGGTGTCGTTGGGCGGGTCACCCGCTGGAATCGCCAATAGGAGAACACGATGTGCAAGTGGTCAGTCACGCCAGTCAAGGGAAGAACCGGTGTTTTACAGTGGCCGACCGTTCTGTTGACCGTTTTCGGCCCGTTACTTTGCAAACGTATCGCCTACGAATATTTGAGTCGTCCCTGCACATTAACCAGGAACTGTTGAGGAGGAGCATTGTACATTTTATTCCTTCACCCATTTTTCTTTCCCTTCTACATCACACGGCCTCCTGTTCTCTGTCGGTCCTTCAGCCTGTATTGCAAAACAAATGCCTGCAGAGTTGATGATGAAATCCAACAGGTTGTTTAAGATCCACGGTAGCACCGTATCTGATGCAATGTCGATTCTGGAAATCGCGGATGGAGTCTTCGTTTCTCCCGGTATGACCCCGATCTGCAGACCTCCAGCTAGTATCATCACCTCGTTCTCACTTCACTCGACAACGACATGAGGCCCACGCCAGCACTATTATTACCTAGCATAAATAGCGATAAGTACATCGACATAGCTCTAGAACAGCTAATACGCCCGCTACCGTTTGCTCAAAGGTATACATTTGCGCATTCAAAGCGCCTACCTTGAAAGCCATCGTCAACCTTGTTATAGCTCACAGGGGCTATGCACGTTTCTTCTATGGGGCTTGAAGAGGCTACGAGACAATAGACCTAAGACTCTGACTCGGTAAGTGCTCCACGGGTTCTTAGACCGGATCCTCAAAGCTGACTTCGCATCAAGTCTGACTATCAGCGTGTCGGAGTAGCTTATAATACTGGCAACGATTTCTCACGGGGGATCCCAGAGAGAGCGAACCCCGAAGAGGTTGGCTTACTTTGGGGGTAGAGGCTACTGAAGATCTCAAGGAGATGACCGTGGAAAAGTTCTATCATCCAAGCTTTGTACCAAAGGGCTGAGTTGGGAAACAGGAGTCCCAGGAACTGACACCTTTCTGGGACTCTGGGCGTCAAAATTCCAAGCGGTTTCAAGGGTCCCGCACCAACAAAGAAGCCAGTTCATTACCACGGCGAAAGAGATATCAGTGCGGGTAGTGTAAGGAACAGCGACGGCAATGTTGGGGGCAGATAGTAAAACGGAAATCCCAGCGACCCTCGCGGTGCCACCCGTATATATGTGCCCTTTATCCATTGCCAATCTCTCTAATCTTGTAGGCTGTTATGCATCGTATCTCGTCAAGGCCTTCAGATACTCTCGTTTAGTTAGTTAGATGATACTACTCAGTGTAGCTTGGAACCTGGTGCGTCCTTGGATAGCGAGGATGACGAATTGCTTATTACTACTATCTTAGACGGAACCTTGGGTAGACCTTAGCCTTATATAGAGCCGAGTAAAATGGCTAGAGCCGTCGCATGCTCGTCGTTGCACCAGCAGCTCTTCACTCACCTTGATTGTGAACGGGTACGTTTCCGCGCAAACAAGGACACTCTCGTACTCCGTCCACACTCCATTCCAGGTCTACATAAGACAGTAAACTTCTAGGTCACGGGACCGCCGGGTATCAATTTTATTGGACCCTCAGGTTTATTATCTACGAAGTAATGGACGTGGTCGATGCGGTGTTGTTGATCAAGTCCTCCACTCGAAGGTCGACAGGTCGCTCATCATAACCAATAAGCTCGACTCCTCTCAGAGTTTTCATGAGAATTTGTTTCCGCATGCTCGTATGGGCTTGGTTAATTGCGGAAATTACACTATAGGACTTTGGGAGGCTCCTGCAAAGAAACCCAGACATTCTATCCAACGGGTGATTCGAGATGCGAAAGTACAGTAGTACTGTTCCCTCTGAACTCGGTAAAGGAGGGCTCGCCTACCATGACCTGCCTTGGATCATACGGCCACGCCATCACTCTCTTAGAGTCGCTGACAGCCAAGATCGCCGGCCCCAACGGCCAGAGAGAAACGGCAGACTTCACAGTCTTGGTGTAGGGCCAGGTGCCAACAGCGACTGCAACTTGAACTTTTCATACAGCCCTGAGGACTCTCCTTCATCCTGGCACCCATTGATTCTGCCCGATTCATGTCGCGCCTTCCAATGGTATGGACATCGCAGATGCCTGCAAAAATGCATCAATTTGATTATAGCTGACAAGTGTACTGGTACCCTGAGACTTCAACAAGACACGTGGAGCAACCGGCTTGCACCTTCCTCCACAGCTTAACTTGCTAGGCACCAACGACGGTCTGCCATGTCGAGTCCGAGCTGTCTTTTCCCACCCGAGTCCTCTTTTCTCCCTAGTATCTTTCAGTTCAACAGAACAGATCTCAATTCATCTTTACCACACTCCGCCATTTTAACAGGATGTAGTCACCGAATCGTCTTTGCAACGCGAAAAGAGTACGGATACCGTCCAAAGGTAGCTCACTAAGCTCGGAGGCGTATCGGCGACTTCATGTTTGTACAGGAAAACCCGCTGGATGCTGAGCTATTGACACCGCCGCGCACTCGGGCAAAGCTTTACACACCACGACAATGTCCTCATCGCGGTTGCCTGTGGAAGAAGAAGGTGTACACCAACCAGAAAAACATCGAGGACCATCTTGTCGAGGCGCATGGACTCACCACAGATGCAGAGATCAAGGATATACTTACATCGACTCATCACAGATACAGAGATCAAGAACATGCTCGCATCAAATGAGGGTAGGGTGCCTGGAAACCCCGATATTCTTCGGTCAGGGTTAATGAAAGAGAAGCAAAATTGATCGCGCATAACCTATATGATTTTATGCGTCTCGTTATGGCAGCCGGATTATGGTCCTCCAAAGAGACTGCTCTGACCCCATATACCGAGATCGACCAACACTTAAGCAGGGAGTCGGAATGGTCTTAATAATACTATCATTTTCATCAATTGAAAGGGTACCTGGTTTTGCAGAGGATGGGAAAATTCGAAAGGTGAAAACACTGTTCTGGAGTTCACTCATGAGGAGGAAGTTGATACCCATTGATACCTAAATGTTTTAAGCCTTGCATCATACACTTATTCGACGCTGTAAATAGTGCCCTATGGTAGTGATCCATGCTCCACTAGGCCACATCAGGGCATTCTCATTTAGCATGGCACATGTCGGACTGAACAGCCATTGCACTTCCTTCTACGTTGCAGGCGAGAAAGTCAATTACCTCTTGCCAAGCCCTTGCAAAGACCGTTGCAACCGTGGCAGTCTTCGAGCTGGATCAGAAGATCAAAGCTCTAGGCGAAGAGGCCACCACCCTGTGCGAGTAGATTGTACAGATATCAATTTTAATATATATTTATTCAACGCCACATGTACTCTCTAATCTGTCGGACCTTATACATGAGGAAGTTGAGGTCTTCGTTTGATTCCTTCATGCTGCTTTGACACACCTGCATCATATACCAATGGCGCTATCGGCGTGTTTTGGAGGGCTTGCTATTGTCCAGACGTTCCCGGATATATAGTTAGATGGCATAGGGGTTGTTCTTGTTCCGGCGTCTCCAGGTCTTGATAGTATCGTTAGCTTACATGTAGGTGGCGATTGGGGTTACTACATGGCCCTTACAATGGCTGGCAAAGTTGAACCCCGTTTTCTCCATAAAGACGTCGATAAGTTACAAACATTGGATTGTGTGCCATGTCCGGAAAGGTCTCCTGTCCCGTGCACTCGAGTAGTGTTGTGATAACCTGCGGAGTCCAAAAGCTTCTTCTCGGCTGCCTAGATGGGCACTCCAATCCTCCGCTTGGCTCGCGAAGTAACATCTTGCGGTCTTCCTTCCGCCGGGCATCTGCAATCTCCAGCTCCACGGAGATCCCAAATTCCAACTGCTGGGCATTCTCAAAACTTCAGACCAATGGGAGACATTAGATCCATGTGTAGTGTATCACTTTACATGTAGGTTACGTCTGGGATCTTGTTCACGAATCAAGCCCTACGAGACGAACAGGCAAAAAACTGGCGCGTCTAAATCTCCCCTTACGCTGCACAGCTATGGAAAGCTCCGGGATCGCTGTAGGTTTAGTCCATCCATTCCGCTCACCGTCTGAAAATCCTCCCTGCTCTTCACCCCGATATGTTCGACCAACTGAGGGCGAGAGCTCAGCTTCATGTTGTTGCCAATGCTGTCCTTGCCGGGGATGTGATGGTCACTCCAGTAGCGGTTTAGACATAGCCTCTGCTTCGACACGACGAGGGACCAACACAAGCTAGGCAGGGCAGACTGACCACTTGCAGATGGACCCTTGGAGAGATCACAACCGTCTTCAAGGTGCTGCTTGCGGTCCTATGCCAATGGACTCTCGTTAATGATGGCCAGTGAGCCCTTCATGCATTCTGGTTGGAATTTCAGTGTATATTATGCCGTACAGATCCAGGCGAGCAATCACCCTTGCGCTCGGCCGGTGCGGGCGGATCTCCCGTCACAATGGTAGCATACTAAGTTATTTGGATCACTTGCATCCGGAGTATCCCTCCATGGTCGCTTCGTTCGTGAGGGACTACTCTACGGAACCCGGAAACCCCAGACAAACTGAGGCTAGCTGAGATATTCCGCCGCTAGATACTATGAAGTATCCCCATTGCATGATCGACTTATGCACACGTTTGGACAGCCCATTACTGAGACTGTTTCCGAGCGTCAACATCGATGCTTGAGAAGCTGCCTCCAGTTGTGATCCTGAACAGCTAAAAACCTTGTCCCCATGTGCGTCATACATACTGTTTGCCCGGCAACGGTTTTTTTTTTTTTTTTTTAACCTCCGGAGTTGCGTTCTCACTATATTCAAGACCGAGGGCAAAGAATGCTTCATATGGGAGGCGTCGCAACGCTTTGAATCAGGGGGCACCATAGCCACAACAGTTGCAGCAGCAGGAGATGCCGTCGGTGCACTTCACCACCCCGGTTCGATAGTTTATCCCGGCGGTCAAGCGCGGAGGCGAAGATCCGGCCCGGCCCCACCTCCGGAGTAGCAGGAGCGACGGTCTTGGCGCGGACCGGGATTCCGTGCGCATTCCCTATTTGGGCCCAAAGTCTGAAAGCAGTGAACTTGAACGAAAGAGGCAATTGTGAAGTGCGAATGCAATAGGGATGCATGAAGTAATTTTCTAGGTCGTGTCCCACAGTTCTAACAACCACCATCATGCGCACGCCAAGGCCGAATCGCGACAGGAATTTCAATAGAGAGATCCTTGAGGGTAGGCAATCGCAAAAGTAGGTCAAGTTATATATCGATGTAAAAGGTGGAGACGTCTTTCAGAATGAGTATTAATGGAACAGGGAAACGGACGCGCCAGAGGCAACCGAGAGGTTAAATGGTAGAATGGAAATGGGACCACTCGTACCATGTTGACAACGATCGCCCACACCATGCCACAGCATAACAGTAGATTTACCTTCGGACCGTCGGTCATAGCGTAACATAGAGGATTTCATGCGCTGCTGGTCTTTGGGCTTGATTGTCCAACAAGTGAGGATCGTCCAAGGATCGTCTTCGTCTGGTGATGTCAGCGGAGGGCGAACGGCAAGAAAGCCTTGACGCCCTTGAGAAGAACAAGATAGCCAAGACTGGCCCTTACAAGCGAAGTCCTTTGGAAAATTGAAGAAAGTGATGACACGTAGCTTGACGAGGGATATGAAGATAGGGTGGGCTGGTGGCTTTATTAAAGGGAGGGGAAGGGAGCTAAGAGAGAGAGGGAGTAGAACTGTACGGTACCCTTCGCCGGCTAGCCCCCATGGACATAGGAGACTGGACGATATTAGGTTTCGTGTCCCTTGTAGCTGGCGGGAGCACCCGACTTGGTATTTACTCCATCCAATCAGATAGCTTGAATAAAACCCTAAATCCTTTGTGGAAGCCCGAAATCACAGATTAGGCCCTAGTCCATTTACGGCCAACAACACGACATCGGCGGAATCCAAAAATCGTACCGATATAACTGAACTTGAAAGTGCGAGCAACCACCCGCTGGTGTCAAGATTTCCAGTCAAATTCGATGCTATCGACACCTTTGAAAGACGATGCTAGCACAAGACAACATGAAAACTTACGGCTCACAGTGCAGCAGTCCGTGCGAGAAAGGAGATGAGCGCGCTCTTTCCGCAACTGTCGTAATGTGAAATTGGAGCAAGCGGTTTGCACCTGGCAAGCCAGAGTTGGTTTTGGAATCTTGATACTTGATTATTCTCGTATAACAATGGTGAAGTGTTGTTCTCCACATGAGTCAGGGACTCTTGTCTGGATGGAGGAACCAGACGCAACATTCGATCTCAACTTGCAAGATCCTCGTGTACAAATATCTCAGATCCAACCGCCCAAATTCCAAACTTCCTCCCACTTCTTCCACACCTCCATTGATGTCTTCACCACAGACATCACCCTCAATCTTACTTCCAATATCACTATTCCTTGCACTTCTTCGCGTCTTTTGTCCGTATTACCCGTCAGTCCTACTCCTTCGCCAATTCATACTTTTTTTATGGCTGTATTTCAGTGTACGCGGTTTGAGCCCCCTTTTCCCCTTCAACCCCTTCAACCCCTTTACCCCTTACTCCATCACTCCTTTTTACCTCTCGCCCCCTCTCAGTCCTCTCACCCGTCATTCTCCAGGACAAACGGCCATGCCCAGTAGACAAAGCGTTCCAGAGCAGTAAGAGTTCCGTTCATGCTAACAAGTGTTGTAGCAAGCGACAAGACTGGCGACGGAAGCCAAGATGAACCCCCGGAGAAAAAGAAGGATAAGACTGAGTCTCCGAGGAATCTTGTGAGTATCTGGCTTCATGAAGACATCTTGATCTTGGAATCCCACACTAATACCCTAACTTTCTTTTGCCAAGAGCAGTCTACCCTACTTCATGACGCTTCCCCTGAACGACTGCGGAACCATCTTTGAGCGTTTGCATGTTTGCCTTTACATGAATCGCTCGTCTTTCGGCACACGCTCCGCATAAAGGGCAAGCCAATTCGGCAATCCTCCCAAAACAATGACCGGAACATAAGCTGTCGGATGTCCCTCACAGACTTCAACTCCAGCCCACGCGAGTTGGTTTCGCGGCTGGCAAGGGGGTACGGATATAGCAACAAATCAGGGCAACTTGGAGGTCAGATCACCCCTCAAAGACCCCGAAGCCCTACAACACTAACTATCTTCCCAGTTGGTTCCTCACCGAGATGCCAATATCATTCCCAGAATCGCGTGTCGATCACACTGTCCTGTGGATGGCACTGGAGACTCTTAACAATGTTTGGCAAACAGAGCCAATCACGCGGCTTGGGAGTTTGTTTTCCTCCAGAATCCCTGAGACCCATTGACGTCCGAGATCAATGGGACCTCCCGTGTGGACTCCACTGCTGTCAAAACACCAAACAGCTTGGGCTGGTCACGCTGTCCACGTCCGTCCTTGTAAGCGAACTAGCAGACTCTGAAACAACAAGCACTGCTACTGCAGTCTCTACCATTGTCCCCCAACAGCGCCACCACATTTTTTTTTAATTCATTCCTTCATTCACCCCTTCTATCTTTCCTTTCCACTTTCAACATTACTCTTTTTCGGCATCGGCCTCGACAAATCAGATGTGTCAGTCCTGACCACGCAGACTGCGTATTCCTCTGCCCAACAGCGAGGTGCCGTTTTCAACAGACCCTCCGCCCCCGGTTGAAGAAAAGCCACACTCAGAGTAGCTGTTCTTTACTGTCCTTATGTTAACAATCTTGACAGGGTGCATGGTGGTTGGTGGTCGGCGCCTACAGACATCTACTTCCTTGGCGAGGAGAAGGTTCCAGGATCTTGCTGTCAATGTTCACGGCAGAAGACGTCACTTGTCGGGGGCAGTTTCAACAACACTTATGCCAGGGCACGTTGGCGCTCGTCTCAAAGTGAACATCGATGCAGTACGACACTACGCAGACGGGGGTAACCCATGAGCCTTTATTTGAGTTCAAAAGCCTCTTTGGGCTGGCGCTGAGGTGAGAAGTCCTTTCCTTTTCGAGTGTCAAGTATACAGCTTCATTACTAACTAGCAGTCTTAGGCAAATATCGATATTCCTCCAATATTTGTCTATCAGGGCAAGTATACAGATGTCGGGACCCATCACAGCATCGAAGACAGCTTGCCTTCCCGTATGTGTTATCTCTAGGGACAGCTCGGGCACACCAAGGC
>JAXQGT010000377.1:0-12382 GCA_037040375.1 Basipetospora sp. M8501
TGCATCCCACCCCTTCAGCGGCACAGGACGAAAACGCTTACAGCCCCCCCCCACAGCTTTGGACTCATTGCTACGGAAAAGGGCTACAACATCTACCTGGCCGGCAACGGCGGCGCCAAGCCCCGCCACGCGGACCTGCTCGCTAAGGACGTCCCCGCTGAGGACGTCATCCCGTTGCTGGACCGCTACCTCATCTTCTACATCCGCACAGCCGACCGCCTCCAGCGCACGGCGCGGTGGCTCGAGAACCTGCCTGGCGGCATGGACTATCTCCGGTCCGTCATTATCGACGACGCGCTGGGCCTCTGCGCGGACATGGAGCGTCAGATGCAGGAGCTCGTCGACGGCTACTTCTGCGAGTGGGCGGAGATCCTCGACGACCCCGTGCGCCAAAAGGCCTTTCGGCAGTTCGGCAACACGGACGAGGTCAGCGAGACGGTCGAGATGGTCGCCGAGCGTGACCAGAAGCGCCCCACGTACTGGGCCAAGGAATCCGCGGAGTACGACTTCCAGAATCACCAGTGGACGAGCACGAGCTGGCAGCCGCTCATCGCGGCGGACCACTTTGACAACTTCTCGTCCGCGCAGGTCAAGCGCGGGGACACCCAGCTCGCCATCTTCAAGGTGAAAGGCAAGTACTACGCTACGCAGCAAATGTGCCCGCACAAGCGCGCCTTCGTGCTGTCCGACGGTCTCGTCGGCGAGGCGGCGGAGGGTGGTGAGGGCGGCGGCGACAAGTACTGGGTCTCGTGCCCGTACCACAAGAGGAACTTTGACCTGAACGGGGAGCAGGCCGGGCGGTGCTCGAGCGACACCGCGATGAACATTGCCACGTTCCCGGCGGAGGAGCGGGAGGACGGGTGGGTGTACTTGAAGCTGCCGCCCGTGGAGGAGCTGGACGCTGTGCTGGGGACGAAGAGGTGGATGACCAAGAAGGAGGAGAGCAAGGATCCCTTCGAGCGGCTGGATCAGAAGCTGAATAAGTGCGTCAAGGGGAGGAAGGGGAGGAAGCCGAATGGGGAGCAGAAGACGATGAACACGGTGACGATTGATTGGTAGGGCAGTGTAAGTGTACACTTTGGGAGTTTCGGACATGTGGAACTTTTGGTGTCGCAACCGTTCACGAAGTATGAACAAGCCATTGTAATTGATTAAAATCTACCTACCTGGGTTACTATTTCCATGCCTGATATTCGTGCTCCGGATTTGAATGATGAGCGCACGCTGCCTGGCTTTTACACCGAGGTCCTTCAGAGTCCGGCCTCGCACTCCGTTCGTCTCTACATGTCTTCGTTTCTGACGCGTATTTCTGGCCTCCCGTCGCTAATAATATATTGACATACCATTCCCTCCACATTAATTCCCATAGGGAGTCACTCCGTCAATATTTGGATGTTCGGCAGCAAGAATCAAGACGCAAGCACTAATGAATATGCCTAACGGCGTGTTTCTATAAGTGATCAATCCAGCCGCATCACCCGAGGGTACGTACCACCAGTTCTTAATGCACGTCAGATCGAGTTTAGAGCGTGGGGGTTCAAGACACACATGGCGCATTAATGATGATAAGGCCCTGAGGCTACTGGAGTGTACATTGGGGGTGTGGCTAATCACAGTTCGACGTCTTAATTGATAACCAACGACAAAAAGACCCCACAATTTAGTTGGCAACGGCTGCGTTTCCCGCAAACGTTTCAAGATCGCCCTCGTCACAATGCGTCGTCCCCCCAGTCAGCTCGCGGCTGTGCGTGCCTTCATTCCTTCCAGAAAGCAAGGGTTCCAGTTTCTCCGGGATAGGGCAGATAGGAAAAGCTTGTTTCTGTGCGGGCGGTATAATATGGGGAAAAGGGTCCCGCTTGGCCCAAGCCACTTGATCAATGAGACAATGATGATTACGCCGTCGTGCTACCCGCTCTGCTTGTGGATCCACCAGAACCCGTATGGGGAAACGAGCAGATTGAGGAAAAGATAAGCCACTTCAAATCCGTCAATCCATTGGCCCAAAGCGACCCGAAATGCCCTGAGCGCGATAACATCACCCCTTGGGCCTTTCCTATTCTCCTACCCCCCTCCACCATCTCGGTGTTGTACCTGGCTGAGGAGACAACAGAGGCAGCGGGCGCGAAACGAGCTTGGGAGAAGGCACTGTCGATATGCGCCGTCGAGCGCCCCGGGCATCCTCCGTCATTTAGGACCCCCAGTTTCACAAGCAAAAAAATCCCTTTCGTCCCGGGCTTTTCCTTAAGGCCTTCCGATCCCCGGACGGCATTGCGTCCCGCGGAGATGCTCTCCTCAGACCCTTATCATGCCGGCACTTTTTTCCTCTGGCTTTAGACCGCACTTTGAGGACTTATCTGGCGTGGCTGGCCGGTGGGCTGCGGCGCTGACAACTGATAACCGCTCTCCGGAACCGGGACTTGGCCGTCTTATACATAGACGGCGCGGGCGCTGGAGCCGCGTTGAATGCCAGAGCATCTCCGCGGAGCATTCCTTAATTGCCTCTGCTTCGTCCTTCCGTTCCACCCGGGCCTCATGACAGCCATGCCTGGTATCAGTAACTCGTGAATCGCCCACCGCGGCCCCCCAGCATACCGCCCATAGTTCCGCGCTAGAAGCCACCCTTGGAAGCCTGATTGCGCCCATGATTGTAACGACTGCATCGGCCCACTGGACGATACCTCGAGACTCGTCTTGATTGACGCAGAAAGCAGCCTTAGGGACCCCCAAAGAGACACCTAAAAACACCAACGCACTGCTTATCTCAAACTCCTTGGAAACAGGGAAGTCGTGGCGAAGTGGTCATCTATATATTTTTCTAGGATCTTCTTCTTCTTCTCCATCACGTTGATTCCCATGGATCCCAAACCCAGCTCAGAACCTCAAGCGCAGTCGCAACCTGACGGCGAGACAAAACAGTCCTCAATCATCCTCACAGTCGTCGAAGTAGCCGTCTGCCTCGTCACAGCGCGGATATTCTCGAGCCTCGTCAACCCAGAACAACCACATTAAGGGAGGCAGGCTGAAGAATTACACACAGACACACACACACGAAACACCAACCAGATCATCATGGACTCACTACGCGTGCTCGTCCGGTCACCGGCCGTGAACCCGCAAAACCACAAGGCCCGGTCGATACCGGTGCTTAACCCAGTAGACCGCTACGGAAGGGTATTCTTCTTCTCGTGGCTCGGATTTCTGATTGCGTTTCTGTCGTGGTACGCCTTTCCGCCGCTGGTAAGTCAGACAGAAACTCCCTGTTGTCTCTCGGGCAAAATTCCTTCTTTGGATGATGAGGCTGACCAGGGCTGGCTACCCTCAACTCGTACAGATGACAATCACGATACGAAAAGACTTGAACATGACGCAAGCCGACGTCGCAAACTCCAACATCGTCGCCCTCCTCGCAACGTAAGTACCGAGCGCTTTGTTTCCTTGTCCATTCCACCACTCTAGCACACAGCCCTAGCCCGAGCTTACACTAACATGCTTTTGCTCCCCCCAGCCTCCTCGTGCGCCTCGTAGCCGGCCCCCTGTGTGACCGCTTCGGTCCCCGCTACGTCTTCGCCGGCACCCTCCTCTGCGGCTCCATTCCCACCGCCATGGCCGGCCTCGTAAAGACGCCCGGCGGCCTCATCGCCCTCCGCTTCTTCGTCGGCATCCTCGGGGGAACATTCGTGCCGTGCCAAGTATGGTGCACGGGATTCTTCGACAAGAACGTCGTGGGGACTGCGAATGCTCTCGCTGGCGGCTGGGGGAATGCCGGCGGCGGTATCACATAGTACGTTCCCCACCTATTATCCTTGATTTCTTTTACAAAGGGCAACCTCAGTCTAACCCGGTACAAGCTTCGTTATGCCTGCCGTCTTCGACTCGCTCGTCTACTCCCAGGGCCTGGCGCCGCATGTGGCCTGGCGCGTGGCGTACATTGTCCCTTTCATTCTCATCACCTCCACGGCCCTGGGCATGCTCTTCCTGTGTGATGACACTCCCACGGGCAAGTGGGCTGACCGCCACCTCCACGTCCAGTCGGAGCCTGCGTCCCCGCCGCCGGAGTCCATCCTTGGTGAGGCCAAGGTAGTGTCCGACGTTGGCGTCAAGGGGAAGAAGGATGGCTTTGACACCGAGTCACTCGAGCGGGGGACTACCGAGGTCATTGACATCTCCAAGGGTGAAGTCGTCGCTCTCCCGAGTCTCCGGGAGGGGCTCTCCATCATCTTCTCTTCGCACTCCCTGGCCTTGGCTATTCCCTACGCCTGCTCATTCGGTACGTTTCCCAACCTACTGCCAAACCATACACAGTGATCATGGTCTGATACCCCCCACTTCCAGGCGGCGAGCTCGCCATCAACTCCATCGTAGGCGCCTACTACTACCACAACTTCCCCCACCTCGGCCAGACCACCTCCTCCAACTGGGCCGCCATGTTCGGCCTCCTCAACGTGCTCTTCCGCCCCGCCGGCGGCATGATCGGCGACATCATCTACCGCTACACGTCGTCCGTCTGGGCCAAGAAGCTCTGGATCACTTTCCTCGGCGTGGCCATGGGCGCCTTTGAGCTGGCCATCGGGCTGTCGAACCCCAAGGAGATGGCCACCATGTTTGGGCTTGTCGCGGGGCTGGCGTTCTTCATGGACGCGAGTAACGGGGCGAATTTCGCGGTCGTGCCTCATGTCTTTCCGCACGCCAATGGTAAGCTTTGCTCTCTCCACTCCCTCTCCCGGGGCCATATCTTCATGGCACGGTCGCCATCGTAGTGGGCGCAAAGAGCGGTGGGCTGACGAATCTTCTTCTTACAGGCACTCTCTCCGGCTTCATCGGAGCAACGGGGAACCTCGGGGGTATCATCTGCGCCATCATCTTCAGGTACAACGGCAAGTCGTACCACACGGCCATGTGGATCATCGGGGCGGGGAGCATCGCGCTGAACCTGGCCGTGGCCTGGATCCGGCCCATGCCCAAGTGTCAGTCCTCGAAATAGGGGTGAGCATGATGGGGTTGTATATGTGACGATTTTTATTGTATTTTCCTCGAGTCCTGCTTTTTCGATATCCCTGAAGGTACTTAATAAAAGGGGGCAGAGATGCTATGTGTTGAAACATTACTTGACGTCTCTCCGTGCGTGTGTTCGTGGACATCAGGGCATATGTTGGAATTCCGCCGACACTTAGGATCCAAGTCTCGACAAGTGTGTGGTTCTGTGTATCGTGGTCTAGGCAAGCTCCAGCTCAGCCCTAGAGACGAAACATCAAGCTTGGTTCGATCAAAGACTGCTCCGGTCGGCTTTTGAAACGAGGAAGGCGCAAACAAGGAGAGAGGTGTCTTGGAAGGCGCAGTGCAAACGGGAAATACTAGATGAGGCAGGTGCGTCCACGGCGGTCTACAAGTCACCAAATGCCCGCCACTTCTGCAGCAGAACGCGTTGTTGTTTTTCGTCGCGACACCTCTCAACAAAGCCGTGTCTATGTATGCCATAGTGTTTCGACTTCAAAGTTCCTTGACGCAGAACAGCCATATTTCCTGACGGAATACTGAAGCACCACCCCACCGCCTGACATTGTCTCGGTTCTCGACTACGCAGCTTCCAGGATGGACGACGTCAGCATCATTATGGCCCAGTACGCCATCGCCGGGACCGTCGAGGAGAAGGAGAGGGCGCTGCGCAACCACCGTAAGACCATATCGTTTGATGTCTCGTGTGCTTGGTCCATCTGCTGACCCCCACTAGCGTACCGCAGGCTCAAGATTCCCCGCGATGTCCCGTTCAAGCTGTGTCCTTCCCAGGGCAAGGGCTGGGGTGCCTTCGCCACTCGTACGATCCCTGCCGGCACCTCCATTCTCGAGGAAAAAGCTCTCTTCGTCATCAGAGACCACCTCCCACCCATTACAGGGAATCTACCCGTCGATAAACAGGATATGCCCGAAATTCACCCAGCTTGGATGGAGATGGCCATTCAGAAGGCGGCGCGAAGCATGACCCCCGCTAACCGCGAACAGTTCAGCAACATGTGTTTCAACGGCACTCGACAATTCCACAACCTGTTCGAAGTCCTCAAACACAACTATTTCGCCGTCCACGAGGTCGGCCCGGACGGCCAACCGCGCACGTATCCGGGCGTCTACGCACTGCACTCGCGGCTCAACCACTCGTGCGTGCCTAACGTCAAGATCATGAGTGGTAAAGGCGGCGTGGTCGCCAGCGTCGCCGCCAGGGACATCCAGGAGGGCCAAGAAATCACGTTTTGCTACTGCCCGCACCTCAGGGGCTTGAACCGTGCGGGGCGGCACCGGGACCTGGGTTTCGAGTGCGCCTGCGTCGCCTGCACCCGAGGCACGGCGTTCCACGAACTCAGCGAGCAGCGTCGTCGGCTCATCAGAGGTCTGAATTACCTCGTCATCGGTGTCGACTACGACGGCAGGAGGCACGCGTCGGCCTCGCCGCTCATCACGGATCCCAAGCTGAAGAGAGACGCGGAGAGGTTCAAAATCCCGTTAACCAACCGGTTCGTCTACTGGCGTCTAATTCTCTACCTTCTCTGGGCGGAGGAAATCGAACGGGACTCTCAGTGGCGTGAGGGTATCGAGACCTGGATCGGCGCATTCCGAACGGAGCCAAACAGGAAGATTGCGGAGCGGGCCCTTCGGGATGGTGTTGGTCATCTCGAGGCGGTCATGATTGCGTTCGAGATGTTTGGCAAGCCGGATGCTGCTGACGCTGAGTTTTCTGCTCAAGTACAAGCTCTGGGCGGCCTGTACAGAAACACGGACTACAACATGCTGATCTAGTTCGGGTTGTTTTTTAAAAAAAGATTCGGATTGTACTTCAATGATAGCGTTTGATTTTGCGGTGGTGGCTGTCTCTGTTTGCGAGGGAGGCAATAGGTGGTTTGAAAAGGGGGTAAAAATGGAGGAGCGGCGTCTTTATGTGACGGATACATGGGTATATCGACGATCTTTGAGAAACCCTCCGAGTCTTGTGAATAGTTCGTGTGAGATTGATCAAGAGCCATCTCTGAGCTTCCTAGAGTGAATTAGGAAATCTTTCAAAACCCCAAGGCGCCAATCTTTCAAAGCCCCTTCACACAGCTAACTAACTAAGGCATCTAATAGGGTGGTCAGGGAAAGGAAAGTCTGTTGCAGTTAGGCACGACAGAAATCAACCCACGATTCAGATACCATCTTCTCTTCTCCATCTATCTGCCCCAATTCAATCTTTCCTCTCATCGTAAAGTATTAATAAGGGAGTCTTCTCCTCAGCGCAACATCGCCAGGAGGATACTCGCTATGTTGACCGTAAAATCTGCCCCACGCCAGGAGCGACTCCCACCCATCACGAGCAACCGACCGGTCGCTGCTTGTGGCAATCAGGTCGCTCAGCTGTAACTGCAGGGGGACGGTGATTACGATCCGAGGCGTCGCGCGGTTCAACTCCCGAACAACCCTGACGTGGACCACCCTCGCCACAATCGGAGTAAAAGTGATGATGATGATCTGCCAAGTTCACATCATGTTAAAATTCCACACATACGAAAGTCCATGGGATAAAGTGAAGAACACGTTACCGGTTTGGGTGTCCTCGTGACCGGTCCTCCGTCGTCGGGGCACAGCGCAGCCGTCTGACTGGCTAACATGGCAGCCATGCACCTAACCTCGCTCCTGAGCACAGCATCCCTATCTGCATCGCCACCACCATCATCCGCAATGATGCAGCCGTCGTAATCTCCCGACCCGAGATACTTGACCATCCTCCAACGCCGATCAGGCGCAAAGTTGTCGCCGATACTGATCGCCCGGTAAAACATATCGCTGGGCTCCAAGCGAAACGCGCTGGCCGGCTCAGGCACCTCGGGCCCGTTGTCCGCGGCGCGGCGCGACTGGCTGCCCAGCAGCCACAGGTGCATGTGCGTCAGGGCCTGTTCGTACCTGGTTGCCCACTGCGACGCCGTGCGCTGCCCGTGGAACGCCGGCGTGGCGAGCGTGCGTAGCATCTGGTCGTCGCCCGACATTGCTTGCGTGTGCTGGTTGACCTCTTGTATCTCCCTGCGTAAGACATCGCGGCTTGTGGGGATAGGGTCGGTGATGGGCGTGGTGCGCTCTGTATCGAGCTCGATGTTGGGGTGCAGTGCGGCGAGGTAATGGCGGTTGTATTGGGCTGGTAGGAGTGGACGAGCGATCTGGTACAGGTCGCGATACCGCTGTACGGCCGGATGCAAAAGGTGAGAGTAAGAGTCCATCCTTCAGAGAAAAGGACACACGGCGTCGGCCTGAACATGAAGAAAGGTCGTAGTGAGTTGAAGACTGGAGATGTTACGGTTGCGTCCATGGGGTCCTTCGATATACAACTTAAGCTGTGGTCTGGTTGCCACGGAATCGACAGCGCCGATGCAAACAAGTGATTCTATCCAATGTTTATTCACAAAGACGGCGTGTGACTCTCATCGTGGGGCTAGAAATTGTTTGGGCGACCTGTTCTAGGAAGCTTGCTTGCACAAGAAACGCAAAAAGAAAACATAAAACGAGTAGTGCGAAAACACACGCTGTAGCAAACTGGAGACACAGAATATAGTGATTGAGTCTGGTCTTGCTGGTTGGCAAAGGCCCCTCGCAACTTCTTTCGTTCTGTGGCCTCACGCTAAAGAATCAATGATTAATTTTATTCGACGAAGTTTATAGCAGCTTCATGTGAGGCTTTACCAACACCAGAGAGTTCGTCGTTGTTGATTTACTCTAGCCATATTACATTCCCACTTCAGCCATGGCCCACTATTGTCCTCATAATACGACTTACAAACTGGATTGACAACATGTGCATAGCAAGGACAAATACCTATGGCCAATATGTGATTTCACTGGAAAAGGTCGTCACTGCTTACGGCGAAGCGCAAACACCAAGTTAGTTGCTCGCTTTAGTGTTGCCAGAGGACACACGTTACGTCATGCCTATAGCTCTGAGTATTGGTTAATGGGCAACAAACTACTTTTGTAACCTCTGTTGCAGCGATGTTCACATCAAATGTATTGTACCAATTTCCACGCTCGATTAGCCTTGATTCTATCAACTGAGCTGGGTATAGCACAAACTTCCAGCTCACTCCTCTTCAATGTCTGGAGCTGGGCTTCCTGCCTTTCTCGTTGTGTGCTTTTATGTGGACTTTGCAGAATAGCTATAGTCAGTATTCGGTTACTAATATATCCAATTAATATCGAAGTTCCTGAGCATATACACTCCGCTGCCCCGAAGCACCTCTTGAATGACGGCTTAAAGAATGAGAGCCAAAACACCAGACATTACTGAAATCAATCTTCACCGTGCTAGAAAACAACCAACGTCTTCAATACTCCAACAAGACCGATTGCTGAGCTAGAATCATACTTCACACTCGATTCAGTGCTTATAAATTTGGATATTACCATGCACCATGCTCACTTTACTCCGGGACCTGAGTATCCACTTAGTCGATCACAATCTCCATGACGAGGAACAGTGGTTGCACTTTTTTTTTTCGTAAGCATTGGTCGAATGCCGTTGTATTCCTAAATTGACAATCCGGTATGCCCTAGTCGGCACACTCGTGAGTCAACGATACCTCCATGTGATGAACAAGCATGTGGTACTGTTCATCTTTCTCTTCTGTGCTACGGACGTCTAGGCTCAGTGTGAAAACAAGTCATCTCGATGCCAGTCCCTGCTGGTTAGGTTGCCCTCAGACTCAAAGAGCGTTCACTCGCCCTCTTCTCCTTCGTCTTCTTCATCCCCGTCGTATTCTTCATGCTGCTCATTGCCCTCTGCTACATCCTCAAACAAGGATATGCCGTCATCTAAGCTCCAAGACGGTCCTGTCGTCTCACTTGGCCCCTTCAAATGTCGTCGAGCTATCTCTTTTTGCCGCTCCTCTTCAGCGCGATCGCTGGCCTGGCAGACCTCAATGATGTCTGGTCTCTTTCGGGGATTCCCAGGGAGGCGCCTGAGAACTTGATTAGCGATTACAAAACTCTCATACGGGAATAATCATCTGTAATGGCCAATGAACCAAACATTCCGTTGATGTGACATACCAATCGAAGAAGCCCTCCCTGTGAAACATGATGTGTCGAATCTCCTTCTCCAGCACATGAGTCCATTCACGCGTGCCCCTGTCAGGTTTCGTGTAGGACCTGTAGATAGTCTGCGCCTCAAACCGCCCAGCCAATCCCTGTGAGACATTGTACGGCCTCATGAAGGCTTCCTCCACCAAGACTGTAACTTTCGTGTTGTCGTCGCCGCCGTGCTTCTCGACGCTGTAGGGCCACTTGTTGCTCCGCGGTTCGACATCACCAAGCTCGACCTGGACAACCCCGCGGATCTTGAGAAACTGCTCGAGAAAGAGGAAATACCCAAATTTGGCTAGGGCATCTTTCTCTTCTGTGGTCTGTCGCTCGATAGAGTGGAAGAGTACGCAGAGCTGGCCCTGAATTTTAGTCACAACGGGTGGGAGGGGTCGCGGGTTGGCTTGCGTATAAAGGCCGCACTCGTAATCGGCGCAGAGGAGTTCCGGGTGGTTCTTGAAGTCCTCGACGGCTGTTCGTCGACGACAGCCGTACCTTCGGCAGTCGAGGAATATTTTGGTCCGTTCCATTATTCAATATCCTCTTCAGTTTCGAAGACTTGATGGTGTGTAGTTTTGACGCCCGGTAGTAGCCTCCGATACATCCTGAAGATGTGGGGGAATACTGAACATCTATGGTTGTCGTAGTTGCATTTTTTTGTAGTTTGGGCTCCTTCTGAGTTGGCACAATTCTGTCGCTCTCATACTGGTTGCTGTGGAGGTTCTGTGAATAAGATATGCTAATTCACCCAGGCCCTGGAGCCTGATTCAGGGAGCACGTCATCTGCAGTTGGATAGATTTTGGGAAAGAGACGGCCACGGACTCTCCATCAAGCAAGCGACGTAGGCTCCTGGTAAAGCGTATGATAGTATTGGCACGACTACTGGAAAGGGATGGAGGCCCAATACGTGCAGGCGCTCCGACCAGCTACCAGTAAGTAAGATTGCTCTCATGATGTTTGGATCGACGGTTTACGCTTACATCCAGGAGGATGATGCAGTGACCAGGCGTTGGAATGCTTCGGATGGCAACAATCACTGAAGTGAGTCAAACTATCAAAGAAAGCACCTCATCTCGGATATTATATCATTGCTTGTCTACACTGCATCGTTTAGGTGAGTGAGCGCTAAGTGTATGTCACCTACCAAGTGTTGACCTCCGACTGTTCTGACATCAAATGATTGTCAAACCTGGCTGTAGAATAAACCCTTTGGATGGGCCACTTGGACAGTAACGTCCTCCCTACCAGCGTCCCATATCATAAGTAAGGGCAAATAAAAGCAACAATAGAGGGTAAAGTCAGCTACGATGTACTTAATCGCCCATCAATGATATTCACGGACGTCCAGTCGGCCATGATGATCTTCTCTCTAAATGGAAGCCGGGCTTCCATGCATCCTACCCTGACACGAGTAAAGTTGATGTTCGTGAGCTCGGCGGAGGATATTAAAAACCCAATCTATATCGGTGCTCCGGCAGCATATAATACGATGCTGGAGGTCCTGTAGGAGACTAATCCGTCACGACGCGGACGGGCTAAAAATGGAAGCAAGCGAGCTTTCTCCGCTTCTAGCCTAATGTCCCTGCCCGTCCCGATATTAAACGGCACCCCCGGACGATTCGGCAGCTACTATCTTCGTGGTTTCTCCTGTTCAAGACCCCTACCAGGTACTCCTCCTTGCTTATACTCGTACAGTTATGCGGCTTTGAACGGCCTCCTAGACCTCAGTCGCCTCGAAAGTATTAATACAATTGGTCTATTAATTGATGGCCTCCTTAGTCACGACAATTTTTACACTCAATGTTTTTGTTTCTGTGGCCCTCCTTTGAGCCCAGCAATCCTTGCTATGATCGTCGTCCTTCAATGGCGAGACTCCTCACGCCTACGGCCGGAGGGTTATGTACTTCGCCCGCATGCCCCGTCTGTCCCGCCTCCCCGCGGACGACGCCTCGGCAGTGATGCCTTTACCGCAAGTTGGCAGTTGGCACCTTTGACGTGAATTGCAACCCCCCGTTTACCCAGAGGGGCCCACCTGCACCATTCCCGACCCGCGTCACCAAGGCCAGCCGATTCCCCCTTCCCCCCGCACGCGGGTGGTCCGCTGCTTTAAATATCTCGGTAGCTCTCTCCAACAAGGAGCTCCCACGTCCGGAGCTCTGTGTTGCACGGAAAGCTAACACCTCACCCACCATGCGCCTCATCCAGCTCTTCACCGCCGGAGCTCTGCTCCCGGGCGTCCTCAGCTTCCCGGATCCCTCGCTCCTCACCGAAGACGACGTCTCCTCCAACCCAGCC
>JAXQGT010000378.1:0-12521 GCA_037040375.1 Basipetospora sp. M8501
TCTTTTTCTTTCTTTTTCTTCTTTTTTCTTCCTTTTTCTTTGTTTTTCTTCCTTTTTCTTCCTTTTTCTTCCTTTTTCTTTTTGTTTTTTTTTCTTTTTTTTTCTTTCCACTTTCTCCTCAGTGATGCAGTACAAACTTATGGAAGTCAGTGGCTGGCCTACATTGACCATGTATGAATGTACACCTTGAGTCGGCATGGACTGGGGCTATGCCGTCGCTGAAGGGGATAGGCCGTGTATGACTTTAATGCACGTCTTTTTTCCTGGACCAAACACAAAAGAGAAGCGGCATAGGGCGGACTAGGTACGGTCATGAAGCTCATATTGGTCATACATTTCTTGGTTCTATTACAACAGCACACGCGACTCAACTAGCCGCTTCCAGACGAAAGACCGCCCTTCCTGCCAGCCTCCCTGGCCCTCTCGCTGCCCTTCTCAAACTGTCCCGGATTGCCTCCCGAGTTTCCTCCGGAGCTCCCTCCCGAGCTCCCTCCGGTGCCGCCCCCCGAAGCCTTGCCGCCCATGGAAGCAATCTCGCGCTGATGCACAATGTTAGTATCCGATACAGGAAATGGGAGGGTGGGCGGCGCATATTTGTCGCTTACCTGCTTGTCAGGGTCCATGCTGGCGAAGCCCTGGTTCCCCGAGGAGTGGCTGCCGGAGTCGCCGGACTGGCCGGTACCGCCGCCCGAAGCATGTCCACCCTTAGCGGCTACCTTCTTGAGGTCGTCCTTGTCCCAGTTGGCGAAGTTTCCGGGATTGCTGTCGGCCATAATTGCGGATAGAGCCTTTGATTCTTGTGTAGATGTTGGGGTTGTGTGTGGGTTTGTGAAAGTATTCGTTCAGGACGTGTTGGAGTGAAAGCTATTGGTATTGTGCGTGGCTGTCTTGAAGTTGGACTTAAAGGTCTTTGCAGGGTGAGCCAAGCGTCCTTATATACTTGTCTGATTAAGAACACATAGGCTCTGGAGAACCCCGCGCGGAAGGCTTCTGGCTGGATGATGCGACTTGGCAATCATCACGACGTAAATCGTGGGAAAGTGATGACGCAAATTAGTCAACCGCTCGCCATATTCACCCGCGGGAACTGTGGACCGTCATGTTGGCACCATGTCCTGCCAAGTCCATCCCAGCACCGGGCGTGTCTCAACAGTTTTCCGGGACGCGTCAGGGCTGAGCTCTCCCTAGGTCCAGTAGAATACCGGATCATTGACGAAACGATTGCCAGATTACAGTACGCTAGCCAAGGTACGGCGGTGCTTATGGGAGGGAGCAAAGAGGTGAGTGCGGGGGGGAACTTGGCCGAGCTGAGCTCGGAACGGACCCGCAATGACATCAAGCCGGAGTCGATTCGGGATCATCGCCGCGTCGGTGGCCGTCAATTGCCCCCTCACCGAAACCTGGGGATCGGGCGATTGATGTTCCATCCCTGCGCATGACGGGTTTCCAGTGAGAAATGATGCCCCGAACGGTATGTGCGATTACGCGATTACCCCATCGAGCAATAGTTAAAATGCGCTGCTATTGATTCGAAGGCGATGGACCGATCGATCGTGCCGAAAACACATCCCTTTATCGCCCACAGCACCGTTGTCTGAATCGATCAGGCTGCGGGGAAGATGTATTGTCACGATTGCCTCTAGCAACTCACACTCAAGTCAAGTTTCTTGGAAAACAGTGGGGTGTATACTGCCAAATTTGTTTGAGAGATCACACCCTAGCCAACCGGACTCAGAACAGCCACGAAAGGAAAATATTGTAGAACCACTCCCCGCGCCTAGGACCCCGCTCCTCGCGCACCCGCCTCTGCTGCGCGAGGAATTCTTCCTCCTCCTTGTCGATAATGTCCTTGCCAGTGTAGAAGTCTACCTCCTCTGGCCTGACCCCGCGGGTCTTATTGACGAACTTGTGCCCAAAGATGAGGATCAGGTACACGGGAATCCCCAGATACGCCGTGATGAACGTCTTGTACTTGCCCTCGGGACCGCCGAAGCCCCCGCCCACGAAGACGTCGTAGTTCTTGGTCAGCGCGACGAGGATGCACATGAAGAGCGCGCCGTACGAGCCCCAGACGCCCAGGGGCGCCACGTACGGCAGGGCCTCGTCGGCGAGTCCTTGGGCCCGGCGGCCGCGGCACCAAGCGATGTGGGTGGCCAGGATGGAGATCCACGTCATGAGGCCGAAGATGGTCGTCAGGTTGACGAAGTAACCAAACACCGTGGTCGAACTGTCCGACACGTTCATAAAGGCCAGCAGCGCGAAGAGCGCCGAGAGTCCTGGTTCTTGGCGAGACGAATTGACGAATTAGCAGGACGAATGCGAAGCTTGTTTTGCGGGAGGAAGGCGCCAAGATTCCCAGGCTTGGCTTCTTCGCGGGCAATGGGGGCCAGCTGCAAGTTATTATTCAATTCGCCCTCCCCCCTAAAGAAATTTACGCCTTCGGAAGCGGACAAGGGAATGAGCACGGGATGGATATGTTGACTGTAAGCGATTCATGACTCTCTGTCCACTTTCGGCAGGTGAGCGAGTGACTTAGGAGGAGTGCCACAGAGCAGCCGTGTATACTTGTAACTCTTAAACCTCGAAGTTAATTGAGGCACCGGCGAGTGTGGGTGTCGTTCACCGACTACTCTTGCAGCGTCGCCATCTATGATAGATGGAGGGGTCACACGGGCATGCCAGAGAAGAAGGTCGCACAGCGTGATAGTATCGGGAGCACTTCCCTGAGGTGTCGTTATGAGGGGTGCGCGGCACAGCCCCAGTGGAGTGGTCGGGGAACTTTGGAGATAAGGTTCGATGGGGCCAGTGGTCGTACGCTATGGTCTATGTGGCGCATTGAAGGTGTTCCACGCGTTGTGAGGGGCGGGGAAGCTCACTTGTTCATCAATCTCATATGCACAGGTCGATCTGGCCGGGCTCAGAGGGTACCACCAACACGCGAAGTCGTCTTTTCTTGTGTAAAGACGAGGACCAGCCGATCACGTCCTTACATAGAGCCTGTTGCATCCAAGATTCCGGCCGGAAAGGCGAGTGAGAAAATAGCAGACTGAAGGATTGAATGATCGATACGGATAGAGGTAGTCTCACCACCCATGTTCCCAAGGAAGTTTGAGCGAGAGGTAAGGTCAGCCGAAGTCATAACCTACATGTAGGGTGGACCTTGCCATTTAGACGTCTTGAACGGTGCAACTGCCCTGCGTCTATGGGTGATACGAAACTCGGCACGTGTTATTACAGCACAATACAAGTACCTAAGTTACGACGGGCTCTGTCTGTAGTTATCCATCATCGGCGCCTTGTCAGTCGTCAGTTGCCTTCACATCGGTTCTGGAAACGCCCAGTATTTCCCTTCTGGGTTCACAGGTTTCAATATGTCGATATCACTGGGCCCCGAACGGTGATATCTAGCATTATAGGAGGTTTATCACTCCAGTGTTCTTTCGCCCTTCGGGCCAATTGTCAACGAGGTCAGCGTGGTTCCACAGTCCCTTGCTGTGTTTCAATAAGCGAACAGACAGGAAGGAGCGAAGGCACCGCAATCAAGTTGAATTCCGCCTAAAACCTAAGGCCAGGTTCGAAATACCGTGGCGCCTTCCCTTGGATCCCACAGCTGGAGCCAGGGCGTGATTACATGTACCTTACGCTGCAGCCTAGGAGGACACTCGTGGATCTTACCTGGAATATGGAGCTCCAGCCCAAGAGGCGTCCTAAGCTCGCATCAACGATCTCAAGCTGGGCTGA
This sequence comes from Basipetospora sp. M8501, assembly GCA_037040375.1. Classification (NCBI taxonomy): domain Eukaryota; kingdom Fungi; phylum Ascomycota; class Sordariomycetes; order Microascales; genus Basipetospora; species Basipetospora sp. M8501. The sequence continues at coordinate 3,742 of JAXQGT010000378.1, forward strand.
GCCAGTAGCCGATCACTTCACTGAGCTTTCTAGGTTAGAAGGACAAGACGCCCTCCACAGTTGAACGATTCCCGCATCATCTACCCTCCGGATACTGTGACGTCTACGACGGCGAAGAAGTCTCCCACTGGTGTTTGCTACTGATTCTTACTACGTTTTCGGACGGTAGACACCAAGCAGATGCAGCAACTCCGTCTCAGTGACATGGTAGGCAAGCCCAAAAAGCGAAAGGCGACGGAGGACCCTCCCGATCCTTCCCTTTCCAAACATGCCCCGACATCCCCTGAAGCAATCTCCGGATCCCAGCAGCCAAAGCGCCAGGCTGGCAGCACGACGAGATTGCCCGGCGCCGTTATGCCTCCTCTTCAAGGAGCCCAGCAGAAGCCCACCGGAACGCCCATCGGTGGTGTTTCGGTACCAAGCAAGGACGAGGAGAAGAGCGAAACCGCGTCCAGCAGACTCCAGAAGACAATCACCAGGCTCCAGGCCTCCCAGGACTCTCTCCAGCTACAGTTCAACAAGATCCAGCGCCAGCTCGAAACAGAGAAAGAGTCGAACAAGATGACCCGAGATCTCCTCACGCGCGAGTCTCAGGCGAGGGCGGTCCTCACTTTGTTCATCAACACCCAGGTAGAAGACTGGGCGGGATTCCGAGAGAGTCTTAAAGAGGAGATCAAGGCCAGAAATGAGGACCGTGACTTCTTGTATGACTGCCTCGAGGATACGGAGGAAGATTTGAAGATTCTGATCAACTGTGGAGTTAAGGAGCTGAAGGAGGCCAACCAGAAGCTTGAGGACAGGGTCGCGAAAATGGAGGAAAAGTTGGCGGCTTTACAGAAGAACAAGGCTGGCCAGCATGAAGGGCGATGCATTATCGTTGTCAACCCCGACTCCCAGAGTAAGGATTAAGGCATTCAACTTGATAGTGAGCCATATGGAGTACTGAAGATTGCCGGACGAGTGTCCAGCTCGTGGAAGAAACAAGGCATAGAAGGCCATATTATGTTTAGACCATTGTTGTTCCTTTGAATGTGGGGAGTAGATGGCGTCTTCGGGTTTGGGATGTGACAAAGGTGCAAACCGTACGATGGGTAGAACGTATTGGGGTTGTCGTTTGTTTGCCAGCAGTGCCTCTTGGCCAGTACTACACCAGACAGTGGAAGGGTCAAGCGTCAGGCATACTGAGGTACATTAAAGAAGTTATCGTATAACGAGAGACGGGAGAGGAGAGAGGATGTTATGTCCATCGGTGCCCACTCTCTAATCAATATATCAAGCTGACCAGGCACGCACTGGGGTAAGAACGGTAGAGACTTCAGAGTACGAAAACTGCATGAGAGCATCATTTAAGCGAGAATCTACTTCGACAGTGACTGGCACCATTGATTGCTTGCCGGTTGGTCCGCTTGAAGTTTGCGATCTGGCGGTACTACCCCGTCTCTGGGTTTGTGCCTGGAGGGGGTATTGCATCCATGGGTGTTCTCTGATTGCAGGGGTCCATAAGCGTCAATCTGTGTCTCAGCTACACATTGAGAGCGTTTGTCAGTGAGGAATGTTTTCAGCGTTTGTTACAATTTAGCAGAAATAGCCCTGATCTTAGAGTGAGTTTGTGACTGAGAGATTGATCTGGGGTAAAAACGACAACAATCTCTAGTTCTAGTCAGTTGAGAACAAATGCTCTTGACGTCCCTAGAAACTGCATCTCGCACCTGATCGCCTTCGGATTCCATACCTATTCACCAAAGACGTATCAGCGTTGCCCACGCCCCCTCTACCATTCCAGATTCTGCCTCGTCCACCCTTAAAGGGTGATACTTCAAGTTGCACGAGATACTTGCATTGCCATAGCCCCTACAGGGTATTTGGACGTAAGGTCTGCTGAACGAAACGCACAAAGTAGCTGCTCCTCCTTGATTGATACAATTCCCGTTACAGTTTGGAGTTCATTGATTACTGGCCCACGAGTACAACATCATGGATCACCCCCTTCTGGTTACCCTACCATGCGACCTTTTTCTCAACCTCTTGACACTGATATCGTCCAGCCCATATTTTCATTGTCACACATTTATAGCCCATGCCAGCATCCGGGCAGAGCACACTGATTATATCGGCGAGATCCCCCTTGTCGGATCTCAACCCGGTCCTCCCCCCGCCTCAGGCAGGTACCCAGTCTTAATCCCCAAGAGGATATGCGTGCAGAATCTGTCCGTAGAACAGCTCCGAATCCTTTGCCGCCAGGAAAACAAAGCTGGGAGCGATCTCGCTCGGTTGGCCTATCCTCCCCAGCGAGCTCTTATGGCCAAACTTCTCCATCTCCTCCGCCGACCGCGACGCGGGCTGCAGCGGGGTGTGCACGGGTCCCGGAGCGACGGCGTTGACTCGGATGCCCTTCTCGATGAGCTGCTTGGCCAGACAGCGGGTGAAGCCGACGATGGCGCCTTTGGTAGAGCCGTAGTCCACCATGCTCGGCGTGCCGCGGAAGGCCACCGTGGAGGTCGTGTTGATGATGCTGGACCCGCTGTGTTAGTAGGGTGAAATCTTGCTGAGCGTACCCTTGAGGGGCCAGCTAGGACGACTGGATGTGGGAGGGAGAAACTCACGAGGATCCTTTCCGCATGTGTGGGAGGGAGTATTTGGTTATGGCGAACATCTGGAGGATGTTGCTCCGGAAGGTGCTCTCAACGTCATCGAGGTTGATCTCGGCGAAGTCCTCGCACTTGATCTGCTTGGACGCGTTGTTGACAAGGACGTCAATCCTCCCGAACCTGGATGGCGAATACTTCGTTAACGACTTCTGTGTTACAAGTCGTGGGGGCTCTCTCACTCTCGCCAGGATGGAAACTATACTTCTTGACGTGCTCATCCACCGCCTTCTGGCAGTCCTTGTTTGCCATGAGATCACCGGGGATGAGAAGACACTGTCTGCCTTCCTTCTCCACCATCTTCTTGGTGTCCTCGGCGTCGGGCTGTTCTTCGGGGAGGTAGACTATCGTGATGTCGGCACCCTCGCGTGCGAATTGGACGGCTACTGCGCGACCGATTCCAGAGCTGGAAGTATAGATTTTGTTAGTTTAGCAAAAATAGCAGTTTCGGGACGGGTAAATGCGTACTCTCCACCTGTGATCAAGGCTTTCCGATCCTTCAACTTGTTCGCCGCGGCGTACTCTTGGAATTCGTTCTCGCCCTCGAGGGCGGTGGGCTCGCTCGTGGGCTTCATGTCCTTTTCCAGTCTGTTTATCCCGTCAGCCGAAGCCCGGGAAACTGCCCTTCTTTTAACTCTTGGTACTCACCCAGGTAGATTTTGGGACTGTTTTGCCCCGACGGGCTGGAAGGTGCCCTTCTCGCCAGCCTGGGACGACTTGGTAGACATTGTGGCTCGGTATTGAAGAACAGGGAGTGGTATTGCTCGCGGAGGTCTCGTGATCGTTTCGAAATATCGTATGGATTGACGATGAATAGTTCTGGCAGTTTTCATACTTCGACTGTGGAAGCTTTTAAGGAAAGAGTTGAGGCGAGTCCTGAGAATAAGAACACGATAGTAATCGAATGTGGACTATCACCACCCGCCGGGTGCGCCTTCCAGGGTATTTTCATGTGGCATAACGTCACCGAACATTCGACGCCCGTGGTGCCTTCCGTTGATTACATATGGTGACGTTAGTATCAAAGGTAAATGGAGTGTTCCTTCTCGAACAAACCACGTTGATGACGTCACATATCGCGAATGTTTGTCGGTTCACACTGAAACACTGCGTATTCGCTGTGTGTGTATCTGATGCTAAGTCGTGAATTGATAGGGTAAAGGTTACTGGATAGAATATCGCACTTGCATCCATAGCACAAGAACGTGATCAGGTCGGGTTATAAGATCTTTCGCAAACAGTACTACCGACCTTGCAAACTACTTGATTGTGGCTGAAATAAACTCGTTCGCCGGGGTTTTAGTCATGTGTGTTCTAGACCAATGTAGCCTTTAACCGCTCTTAACTATGGGAGCTACTATCGACGAAAATACGATGCTCCGCTCTGATGGAGATAGTGAGACACAACGCAGATATGCGAGTGCCTTCTACGCGTCATAGGCACGTAAACTCGGAGGCGAAAACTCACCAACAGGATTCGAAAAAAAAAATGGTATTCGACATTCGGCGAGTGTGTTTGCACGGAGGCTTCGGATGAGGTGAGACCGACTGAATATTGTCCGGCGTCCCATCTAATTCGCTGATCGATATAATTCCAATGATTCTCTTCCTACCCCCACGACCTATCCACCTTGGCTGTCCTAGCACCAGAAACCCAGAGCACGGAAAACCGTCTATCTTATCTATCGACTCTTTTGATTAGTAGATAAAGTTAAATTCCCATCATGTCGACTTCACACCCCTCGAACAAGGTGATGCAACGGGATGCCCTGTACGATCTCAGCAATCGGGTCGCCCTCGTAACAGGTACGGTTTGGTCGTTTGACGACAACCCCACCCTGCTCCCTTACTACTCTTACTGACCCAACGTTTGTAGGTGGCGGCTCGGGAATCGGGCTCATGATTGCTCAAGCCTTCGCGGTCAACGGTGCAAAAGTCTACATCACGGGGCGCACCGGCGAGAAGCTCGAGACCGTAGTGGAAACCTACGGCAAGGACATTGCGGGCGCCATCATCCCGCTGACGTGCGACGTCACTTCTAAAGAGTCCATCGCGAAACTATACGACGAGATCGCATCGCGCGAGGAGTGCCTGTGCATTCTCGTCAACAACGCGGGCATCTCGGGCGACAAGCTCGACATTGGCGGCGAGGTCTCCTCGGCCGAGGAGCTCAAGGCGAAGCTATTCGACACGGACAAGTCCCGCTTCGACGACTGGGTCGACGTCTACCGGACGAACACGGCGGCCGCGTACTTCGTGACCGCTGCGTTCCTGCCCTTACTGCAGAAGAGTACAGAGCGGCACAAGGGCTGGTCGGGCACGGTGATTAACGTGGCGAGCGTGAGCGGCGTGGTCAAGACGTCGCAGCGGCACTTCTCGTACAACGCGTCCAAGGCGGCGGCCATCCACCTCACGCGCATGCTCGCGGGCGACGTGCAGGCCGCGGGGCTCAAGATCCGCATCAACGCCATATCGCCGGGGGTGTTCCCGAGCGAGATGACGACGGGCGAGAGTGGGGGGGATCAAAAGAGTAGTATGCCCAAGGACAGGGGCGGGCAGTCCCCGGCGGCGAGGCCAGGGCGCGACGAGGACATGGCCGGAGTGGCGCTCTTTTGCGCCGCGAATCAGTTTATCAACGGGCAGAATTTTACCGTTGATGGAGGGCTTTCGCTTGAGTACGGATATTAGGGAAAGGAAAGGAAAGGTTGAAAGGTTGAAATGAGATCCGACTGCTGTTGTTGACGGATAAAGTGGGGAGCTCGCCATGCCAGTCTTTCTTCCGTGCAACGGGACCTAGCCACGGTAATCGGCACGAGTATTCTTGCGCTTAGTGAACGAGCCGATGAACCTTGTGATTTCTCCGAAGGAAGTCGGCTACTGGCCGGCAGGGAATGTTCCGTTGTATAATTAGTGCATTCGTGACGATATGAGCGAAACGGAAGACGCGGCACTATTCTACGAGTACAGGTATATGCTCGCTCACTCTCTTCCTGCAAAGACCAGGGATAATTGATGGTTGTTACCTATTTGGATTTGATGCGTCTATGGGCAACCCGTTAGCCAGAGCCCGGCACATAACTACTCGTACATTTTGATGTACCCTGTTGCGCTCAAGGCCTGAACAACATCTGTGCGTAAGAATGTTTAATCTCATTTACTCGTATATCGTCGGTGTGGTCTACTCGTACTAGAGCACTAATAACACAGACATTTGCCAATTGACTGCCGTGTTTCGAACGACTGATCGAATCCAGCTGCTCAATCTCTCGACAACCCCCAGTACCAGACTCGTGAATATCTGATACTACCTGCCGCCTACACTATGCAGTCTGGTATTGACAGTCGTAGCTGAAGAATGGTGACGCGTTCCGCTTGCCGTCAATTGCCGTTGGACATTGCCGAGCAGCCCTGGGACTATGCCAAGCAGATAAATGGGCCTGAAAAGCCGGGGACCCCATGCCAGTAACCGCCCTTGGTTCAGCACTGACCAAGTCTTTGCGCGTTTATTGATGCAGTGGAAGGCCTCAGTACTGGAATCCCTCCACTGTTGGCGCTGGCGTGCAGTTCCAACTGCAGCTGCAACTGCAACTGTACCAGTGCATGCCAGTGTGCAATTTCGATTCGGTGATGCGACGCAATGCAGAGCAGGGCAAATCCCAGCCGAATTTGGATCATGCAGCTTTTCTGGAATAGTCCACGAAGCCGAGGCCTCGAAGCTCGCCCGGCTCCACTTGGAGAGAACGACAATGTCGGGCTGGCCGTGAGTGACGGAGAATTGATTAGGTGTGTACTCCGTATAAAGCCTGTCGATCTCCCCGATCCGTCTTCTGGAAACATCGGTACCTCGACCTCAGCCTTGGTGACTTCGCTTTTGAACTCCCATCTAAGAAGATGACCAAGTTCAACCCCCTTCTCGCCTCGGCCCTGGCTGTCGCCAGCCTGTCGCTACCGGCGGCGGCCGCCAGCAGCTTCGAGAGGTCATGCGAAGACTTTGCCACGACGTTCCAGGGACCAGACAATGTGGTGACCCTATCCTCCGAGGTCCTCCTCGGCGGCACCACCCTCACTGTGCCGGACCTCGACCCCTCCTGCCCGCCCTCCACGGACATCAAGAACGACCTCTGCCGTGTCGTCTTCAACGTCACGACCTCCCCTACCTCGGACGTCATCATGGAGGTCTTCCTGCCCAAGAAGTACGACCGGCGGTTCCTCGCCACGGGTAACGGCGGCATCAATGGATGCGTGGGTTACGAGGACATGGCGTACGGCGCGTCTCTGGGGTTCGCCTCGGCGGGCTCGAACAACGGCCACAGCGGGCAGGACGGGACGCGCTTCCTCAACAACGTCGAGGTCGTCAAGGACTTCTCCTGGCGCGCGCTGACCACCTCCGCCGAGGTCGGCAAGGCCGCCGCCGATCAGTTCTACGGCCGCAACAAAGCACACCGCAAGTCGTACTACCTCGGCTGCTCTACCGGCGGGCGCCAGGGCTTCAAGATGGCCCAGGACTTCCCCGAGATCTTCGACGGCATCGTCGCCGGCGCGCCCGCCTTCAACTTCCAGGGCCTCATGTCCTGGTCGGGCGCCTTCCACACCATCATCCGCCGCGTCGGTCCGGACGGCATGCCGCCCCCGGCATCCTGGGCGGCCATCGACGCCGAGCTGCTCCGCCAGTGCGACCACCTCGACGGCGCGTCCGACGGCATCATCGAGGACACGTCGCTGTGCAACTTCCGCCCGGAGGCCCTCATCTGCGGTAGCGGCCAGACCCCCGGCGCCCAGTGCATCAGCGGCAAGCAGGCCGACACGATCCGCCAGTTCCTCTCGCCGCTGTACGGCCTCGACGGCGCCTGGGTGTACCCGCGCCTCGAGCCGGCGTCCGGCTTCATGGGCTTCATCGCCAACGTCTACTCCGCGTCGCAGTTCACCTACACGGACCACTGGTTCCGGTACACGGTGTACAACGACCCGTCCTTCGATACCAGCTTCCTCGGCCCGGAGGACTGGGCGTACGCCATCGAGAACGACCCTTCGGACGCCCGCACGTGGAAGCCGGACCTCTCGGCGCTGGCCGCGCGCGGCGCCAAGGTGCTGCACTACCACGGCCTCGAGGACATCCTCATCACGCCCGCCAGCTCCAACGCGTACTACGACCTGGTCGCGAGGAACATGAGCCTCTCGGGGTCCGAGATTGACGAGTTCTACCGGTACTTCCGCATCAGCGGCATGGGCCACTGCGCCGGCGGGAGCGGCGCCTCGGTCATCGGGAATGGCCTCGGGAACAGCGTGAGCACCCGCCCGTCGGAGAACGTGCTCATGGCCATGGTGGATTGGGTCGAGAAGGGCAAGGCACCCAAGGCTGTGGTGGGTAGCAAACTCAAGGAGGGAAAGAAGGGCATGGAGGTGGAGTACACGAGATCGCATTGCAAGTATCCTCTCAGGAACCAGCTGCGCAAGGGCGGAGACCCCAAGAGGGCCAAGGACTGGACTTGCACGTTATAAAATGCACATTGGCATATTCTACCGTATCAATATTTATATCGACCTAGAGAGGTTTTTATATACGGTGGACATAGAAGGCAGCGCCAGTGTAAGGGGAGTCTCTTCTTGTGATGGGATCGCCATGTAAGCTCCATTGTTATATAAGATTAATGCTTCCGCAATCACATCAGAAGCATAATGTAGTTTCTCGATCGCCTTCCTCGCGTACAAGCCGAGGAACCCTCCTAGGAGCCCGCATCGTAGATTCCTTTAAACACTCGCGCATCGGATGCCAATTACACCTGTATAGCACGCAGTTCTTACTGCCTGTCGTTTAACCCTATGTCAGTCGCCCTGGTCTATCTCCGATGAATGGAATGACCGTGTTGCACCAGGCGACTGTGGGTCTCGAGACTTCGCACCAAATTAACGACTTAGCACCCCATCCCCTTTACACCTTGTTCAATTTCAGCTTCCGCTGAAGAAACTGCGCCACGGTTTTCACAAGGAGGTCAACGAAATCCCACAGGCCGAAACCCTGGTTCCATCCCTTCCCAGACTGCCTCATCTCCCGGATGTGGTAGAAGATAGAGCCCTGAGCGGCAGTTAGCCAACGTACGTACGTTGGCTAACTGCCGCTCAGGGCTCTATCTTCTA
>JAXQGT010000379.1:0-12079 GCA_037040375.1 Basipetospora sp. M8501
CGCTCTCTGCACACAAACTTAGGCCTTCGACTGCCGCAGTACGGATTCTCATGACTGCGATTGACCGCTCATCAAGCTGAGCTAGCCATGGAAGGCGTCTCGTTTCAAGAAGATGAAGAAAGGAGAAGAGAAAAAAACGGCTGCCTAGAAGGATCTGCTCACGATTGGCCGTGTCCAGGATCGCGGGCGCTGGTCTCAACTTTATACAAGTGTATAGTCCGGCAGACGGTACATGCGGCACTAGCGGGCGGCACGGCGTGGCGCAGACAACTTCTCAAATCAGCTACTCTATTTCTTTGCGACTAGGTTTCGGATGCCGCGGTTCGAGATTGGGGGGCCTGAGTTACTAGGCTGTGGAGAGACAGAGAGAGGGCCGGTCTGAGGCTGTACGAGCTGTCCGTCTGGATCTAGGGCCCAGCAGGGAAAAGGGGGGGGGGGGAGGGTGCTTTCACTTTGAGCAGGATCTATGGGATTTAAACAGGCGCGTCACAGCAGAGAGCTCAAGGCATTTGTTTCTGTTCGTCTAAGCCTTCTATTTTTATTTATCGTGTATGGTCTAGTCGACAAGAATCGAGACGTCCTCCGTACTTCTAGATTGATTTCATGTCGCCGATGAGGAAGCTGCTGATGCTCGAGCAAGCAGGACAAAGCGAACCGCGAGGTGCCGGAACGTCCATCTGCAAAGGACGGGTCCCGATGAGGTAGCGTATCACGAGGTCGTGAGGTCCTGCGAGTTTCCACTATGATAGGCCCTCTGTACCAATTGTAGTGGTGGAAATTATCCCGGAAGTGAGCATGTTGAGACCGCGAGGATCGGGACCAAGATGGAAAGCATGAACAGCCTGCTCCTCCTCGAGTTGCCCACCCGCATCACGAGGAGAATGAATGCCGCTAGAACCGGGAAGAATACTTTGGGCATAAATAGATGAGTTTTTGTCGTTAGAAGCGATGCAGAGAGGGCCAATGCTGCTAACGCGGCGAGCCACCACTTCTCCTTCTTTATCCACGCGTAGAACGCAGAACGAAAGCGATATTCTGGCGCCGTCAGGGACATTTGGAACGAGACAGAGCCGCCCTGTAAGCGCTTTCGGATATGGTTCTTGAGCTGGCGGTCGGTCATGGTGGTGAGGTCGATTTGGGCTGCTGCGAGCTCTCTGGCCACAGCCGTGGACAGCTCCATGAGGGCCCGCCAGCCCCTCGGGACTTCGGGCGTACCCTGGAGAGGCAGTCTCCGGTGAGCTTTGTACCACATAACAAACATTCCCAACGTCCATACTATCAGGTATATCACGACGAGAAGTGTCTGAACAGAAGCAAATCCCCACTGATAGGTCTGCATCGTCGGCGTTAGCTCGAAAGGTCAACAGCGAGGTCGGGGATTGCAGCCTACGTCGCTTATGGGCTGGCACCGGCCCTTTTCTAGTACCTCATCCAAGTGATATGTCTCATTGTGATTGAACCGAGCGTGGTAAACGATGTTTGACATATTTCGATAAGGGTGTTCGTTCGTCCCCGGTATGACCCAGTCATATCCCCACAGCGCCCTTTCCCCGTTCCCCGGAAAGTAAAACCCTGTCACATTCAGCGCTGGCGCCGGAAGCGTTTCGTTCATCCACTGTGTCTCGCCGTCGAACAGGCCATTGAAACCATATCGTTCAACATCTGCAGCTGTTCAGTCAGCCCCGAATTGTTGTTATGTTGAGGGAGGAAATATTGCCAGGAGGTTAGAATGGAAAGGGCACGGGCGAGAAACCCACAGGCGGAAACTTCAGCCTGAACGAGACATTCAGCGCGGGGTCCTTCAGTATCGCATATAACAGCCGGATGGCCGTAGTCTTTGTGAATGAGATTGGTGTACCCTACCGAGAGAGCATTAGGCTCACTAAAGCTGTGCTTGTAAATGACGAGCATGGTCTCGGACGGTATAGAGGCCTCCAGGCTCAACAAGGGGAAGATCATCTCTTACAGTGTGTCCACGGTACGTTCAGGCTTAGACGGTAGTCTCCAGTTTGGTTGATGCGCCAGCCGTCGTGGACGATGTAAGCGGTGAGTTGGAGATCAATCAACGGCATAAAGTTACCATTGCCTGTTTTGACGAAGGGCTGAACGGCGATCTCGTAACCCGTCATGGATCCAACGGCGACGGGGAATAGCAGCACAAACAGGATGGTCCAGATGATGAAGAGGGTGGCGAGGATGGGAACAGTACGGCGATATACCCAAAAGTCGCGCGCGAGACGGTAGGTCGAGGTAAGTGTGGGCTCCTTGTGTAGAAATATGATGAAGAATGTGGCATATGTGACAGACGCCTCGTTCATGGCGGCCGTTACGTAGTCTGCAAAGACACGCCACGATGCAACGGCCAGAAGGGACTGGCCCCCTCGACCAACAAGCTACGACAACAGCGATATTAGTAAAAACAGCGTTGGGAAATGGAATGAAAAGATACCCAAAGGGCCCAGCCCATCACGTCGCTGTTCTGCAGATCACATCTGGCGGGATAGAGCTAACTGACCACATCCCATGCGAGATCTATCATTTTTGCGTGGGCGAAAGTAAAGCTGCCAAAGCTTATAGTTATGTCGAAAAATCCCGACGCAGTGAACGGGTTGTAGGAAGGATTGTAGTACGGGGTGAATGAGCCGTCCGGAAGACAGCCCTCCACCGTCAAGAGGCCAGCAGGTGACACGGACAAGGATATAATTGTCAACGCCACCGCCAGAAGGGCGAGCCAGCAGAGGTAGAGTAACCAGAGCCCGAGGTTCCGCCATCTGGCTTCCTTGACATCCTGCCATGCCTCTCGGGAAGCCTGGCGGCAGACATGGCCAAAGGACCACGTGACGTCCCTCCACGTAGATCGTCTCGTTAGCGAGGGAGAATTCGAAGAGGACGTAGGGCTAGCCACTTCACATTCGCTAATATGAAGGTTGGGTTTCCCCATGTCCTTTTCAGAAAACGCGTCACCGCCCGCGGGTGTTGCCATGTCCTCCTCAGGAAATGCAAGACCGCCCGCGAGCCGCCGAAAGAGGGGACATGGAGAGCCGGAGGGAAGAAGCTTCATGAGCCTGGGAGTAAGTCGTCCATTGAAGAACACAGGAGCAGGTAGAGCTCGCGACGGTAAGCGTTTACTCGGCGAAGGAAGAATTAATGAACCAGAGTCTGGCGGTGCACGGCCCTGCTCACTACGCGTGCTCCAACAAGACTCCTCCACGCGTGAGCTGCAGAATTGACGGCGGCCATTAAACCCCTGGCCTGGGTGGGAGCGTGGCGGAGTCGCCCCGATGGATCGCATTCCCGGCCAATCTGCACCGCTCCCGCTTCACGCGCATTCATGGGCCCAACAAGTGAAACGATCATTCAACCCAGCATCTGTCCCGCTCGTCCGGGACTTTTCATCATGGAGTATGCTTTCTTGTGTGATGGATGTCGAGTATCAATGGCGATGTGAATGGCGTGCAGCACCGGACAGGTCGAACATCGGAGGACCGAACCCCGCGGATTGAAGTCTGTCAACCGCGTGCCAACTGAAGTGAAGTGACGAGAACAGTCTGACCCTGCATGTCCTGCAGAGCGTACAAGGACCAATGTTGAGTTGGAAGAGCGAGGTGGTTCCGGAAGCACTCGAAGGTTGTGATATTGCGCTTGAGATTTAATCCAACAAAACACACTGGTGCAGGTCGGAAACCCGCGCGTTGTTTAGGCAGGCACTGAGGGTGGTGTTATTACTACTCGTCTGCTGTAACCCGCACAGTACATGTAGTGTATATCACCACCTTGGTGCCCTTACACTGGCAGGAACCTCTGACACCGCGTGTTAGAGAGGACAATGCACACTGATGCCTGCACGTGGTGGTTATGGCACCTCTGTTCAAACATTGAATATGCCCAAGGAAGGTTCATGTTACATCCCGGTCACTGATAGCGCGTGGAGGACTCGGAGATCTCCTCGGCCCGCCCGTCAAAGTCGAGCGGACACACTGGCACGGCTCCGATAGGACATGATGGGGTTGTATTGCGACAGGAAACCCACTACAGAAAGCACCAGTATTTTGTCTCTTTTACGGGGATGATTAAACACATCAATATGTCATAATAATGAGTGCATACCTGTTACAACCAGGCCACGCTCTGGTGGGTGGCAGTGCTGCGGTTACGCTCGAACTTGAAGGTATCCATTTTGATATAAGTAACAATGCCCACAGTACGTGGGGTGGACCACAGATGGACATGTTAACCTCAACTCAATGTGATACCGATTACAACACCCTAGAAGGTTCTTTGAACGGGGGGTGGGGGATGGCCACCGCTGGATTTCGCCAGCCGCGTGCGAAGAGCCGATGACCTGTGTCGGTTTGCCTCAAGCCCAGAGACCCTTTACAGGGCGAACTTCCTGATGGGCTTCTTATGCCTCACTGCAGATGACTGAAGACGACGCTGAATGTGAACGGGAGAATTGCCCGGCTTGCACTGGTGCTGTCCCTCGCGCAAAGTCCTCCAGTCACGGTGTCTTGCCCATCGGTCCTTCCAAACCCTACACTATATTGGGTATGTTTATGTAAGCGTCAATCCCAATCGGTGCAGTGTACAATGTGCAGTGTATCATGTTCTGTATGAGCCGCCACGCGGTTGCGTCAGTCAGTGTGGCTGTCTGCGACACGTGTTAGGCGCGTTCGGGGGTTCAACTTTATCAAGCGTCCCTGACCCCAATTCTAGAGTGTGGGGAAAGTTCGATAGGATACCTGAGGATACACTGGACTCGTATTTGATGTGTTGTTAAGTTGTTACGCTAAAGTCAATTCAGACCACAGTTCGTCAATGAATTAAAGTTGCTTCTTCACGAGTGCGGGGACACTATCACAATGACTGAGCCTCGCTCATATCGACCGTGGTCTGCTGTCTGGAAATCCTACTGCACATCCTGCTGCTCAAGACATCAGTTAAAGAGTAGCACAGCTGCGCGACCCAGTCCCCTCCGCCACACAAATTTCGTCGTCGTCGTCGTCGTCGTCGTCGCGCGATCCGAGGAATGCGAGATTAAACACTGAGATCGCATACCCGCATTGTTGTTTCCAGGCGTCTTGGCAACCTTCCATTTCCCCACTGAGTTGAGGCAAGAAGACACGCTATTGTGCTAGGCGGAAACCCGACGGAACGTAGGGTTCCTGCTGTCTGCCGTCCCACCGTGCCCATCCATGTATTATCCCGTCCTGTCCTGGCACTGAGGACTGCGCCTCACTGCCCAGCCAAGAGTCCACGTAATAGCCTGCAAGAATCTGTGATTACTTGTATCTCACTAAATAATCCATCAGTGTTGTCATCATCATCCAACCCAACCCTCCGACTCGATCGATGGCGTTCTTTTGAGGCGTTTGGGATCGAACGCCAAGATCGCCTAGCCGAGAAAAAAAAACCCGTCATCCCATAGAGCATCGGCTTCGGGTTCCTAAAGCTCCACCCTAGGACTTTCACTCTAATCTCCACGACCCTGAGCCATTTCGACAGCTACATGTACTCTAATACGCCATACCCCCGCTGTTCTACTCCTCCTTTCCCCTCCACTCAATTCTGTACTTTCGGTAGACGGCACTCCATCTCCGACTGACTGCCCGTGGACCACCCGACGCCATTGACGGCCTATCATGGCGTTTCTCCGCCAAACGGGCACACTCATCGCCAAAAACTTCAAGATCCTCCTCGGACGACATGCCCTCAACACTGTGATATGGGCTCTTGTGGTCCCCATCATTCTGACTGCTCTCTTCTCTTTCATCAAAAATCTCCTTGCTCCCGTCGCGAACTACGGCATTGGCGAGCCGTCCCCGATTCGGACCCTTCAGGAAGCCTTCGAGGCCTCCACGGATTCCGGCCGTGACACCCTCGTCTTCGTAAACAATGGCTTCGAGGACGGGGATATCGACCGCGTTATCGACTCGCTGATCCGCCCGGTCGAGGCTGCTGGCAAGACCTGGACCAAGGTCGAGGATGAGGACGAGCTGAAGGTCTTGTGCGAGTCGTCCCTCCGCGGCGTTTCCAGGTGCTTCGGCGCAGTTGTTTTCAACTCGTCACCGACCGAGGGTCCCGGCGATTACTGGAATTACACCCTGCGCCTAGACGGAGCTCTGAATCCCTTGAACATCGATGTAGAGAAGAACGACAACCCCGCCCAAGTCTACGTCTTGCCTCTCCAGTACGCCGTCGATTCCGCCATCAACTCTCTCGATGCCTCTCAAGATGACGGCGCAAGCGAACTTCCTGATCGGGTCGAGGCTTACCCCGTGACCAGTATAACCCAGGAGGAATATGAAGAGCGCGTACTGGAGTTGTACATGAGCTCGATCATCAACGCTTTCGGTGTGCTCTTCGTTACCAGTATCCTCTTCATCACGTACCATCTGGCCGGCTTCGTCGCTACCGAGCGGGAGACTGGTATGTCCCGCCTACTTGACGCCATGATGCCTGCGCGCCGGAGGTGGCATGCACAAGCGGCGAGAATTATCTCGTCCCACCTGGCCTTCTCCGCCATATACCTTCCTGGCTGGGTAATCGGCGCTATCATCATGAAGCAGGGCGTCTTCACAAACACCAACATCGCTATCGTCATTATCTTCCAAATCCTTGCCGGTCTCGCCATGGCATCCATGTCTCTCTTCGCTTCGTCGTTCTTCAAGCACGCGCAGCTTAGCGCCAATGTCACGCTGCTCATCGCCGCCGTCTTCGCCATTGTGTCCCAGGCCTTGACCAGACCATCCGCGGGCCCCGTCCTGATTCTGAGCATCATCTTCCCCGGTTGCAACTACGTATACTTCATCACTTTCATGGCCCGCTTCGAGGAGCAGCAATTGGGCGCAGACCTTCTTAAAGTCGCCCCTAACAGCCCCTGGGAGATCGCCGGTGGTGTACTGTGGATAATCGTCATCCTCCAGATTATCCTGTACCCCTTGCTCGGTGCTCTCGTCGAGTCGTCTCTCCACGGTACCACCACGAAGGGGCGATCGATGGCACTGGCGGCCAGTGAAGGCCAAGAGATGGGCAATGTCGCTGTGCGTCTCGAGAATTTTACCAAAATCTACTCACCGTCGAAGCTCGCTCGCTGGTTCTCCTGGCTCGTCAAGCCTCGGGATCCTGTCGTTGCAGTCGACAACCTCAGCCTTGTCGCCGGTCGTGGCCAAATCGTCGCGCTTCTAGGTGCTAACGGCAGTGGCAAGAGTACTACGCTCGATATTATCGCTGGCATGAACAAGCTCACTAGTGGATCCATCCAGATTGATGGCTCTGGCGGCCTGGGAATCGCGCCGCAGAAGAACGTCTTCTGGGACGAACTGACTGTCGAAGAGCATATCCGAATTTTCAACAAGCTCAAGTCCCCCGGAAAGTTTGCGACGAAGGAGGAGATCAGACAGCTCATCACGTCCATCGATCTCGACACGAAGAAGAAGGCCATGGCCCGGACTCTGTCTGGTGGCCAGAAGAGAAAGCTCCAGTTGGGTATGATGTTAACTGGTGGAAGCGCCATCTGCTGCGTTGACGAAGTTAGCAGCGGAATCGACCCTCTCAGTCGCCGCAAGTTGTGGGATATCCTGCTCGCCGAGCGTGGAAAGCGAACTATCTTCCTGACCACTCACTTCCTCGACGAGGCTGACCTTCTTGCCGACCACATCGCCATTCTGTCGAAGGGCACCCTCCGAGCCGAAGGTACCCCCGTCACTCTCAAGGACAAGTTTGGCGCCGGTTACCGCATTCATGTTGATGGCGTTGACCCTTCGGTTACCCCCAACGTCTCTGGTGTCGAGAAGACGTCGGCTTTCAACATCGTCACTTACGTTTCGCCGTCTTCGACTCTAGCAGCCAATGTCATCAAGTCTCTCGAGGCCCACGGTATCTACGACTATCGCTTCTCTGGCCCCACCATCGAGGATGTCTTCTTGAACCTCGCCGAAGAGATTCGCCTAGAATCGCAGGAAGCCCTCGATGAAAAGACCCTCAAGGCGGAACCTCCCACACCTGCGGACAGTAAGCAAGGCATTCATCTTTTGGACGGGAAGCCGCTCGGGTTCTTGCAGCAGGCCTGGGTACTTTTCAGGAAGCGCATCACCATCTTCAAAACGAACTGGATCCCGTACGCCACGGCTTTCATCCTCCCCATTGCCGCGGCAGGCCTGGTCACTCTGTTCATTAAGGACGAGGAGGCTCCCGGCTGCGCTCCGGCTGGCCGCGAGGGCGGGAATGAGAGAAACTTTGGAGATGCCGACTTTAGCTTTGGCGTCGTTGCAGGGCCCAGCGACCAGTTCAGCCCAGCCAACGCTTTTGCGCTTCTCCAGGCCCCAATCGAGAATCTCATCCAAGAGTTCACCGGTGGCTCCGGTGGACTCGGCGGTGATGACAGCGGCAGCGGTGACAATCTGATATCGGCCATTGGTAGGAATATCTCGACGCAGAACTCGTTCAGTGGTTTCCAAAACTACGTGGAGGACAACAGGAGCGATCTATTCCCGGGCGGTCTCTGGCTGGGCAACTCTGATACCCCGCCGACCCTTGCCTTCCGTGCCAACGGTTTCTTGACAGCCAGCATGATTTCCCTGAACTTCTTCGATGTCCTCTTGGGTAATCAGACCATTATCACCCAGTTCGAAGCATTCGATGTCCCATTCACGCCGCTGCTGGGTGCGTCCCTACAGCTCATCACATACATGTGCATCGCGCTTGTATTAGCTCCAGGCTTCATCGCGCTCTACCCCAACATGGAGAGGTTGCACCTTGTCCGCGGGCTCGAGTACTCTAACGGTGTGCGGCCCGGTCCGCTCTGGACCGCGTACACCGTTTTCGACTTCCTCATCTGTACGGTTGCAGCGGCCGTTGGGACCATCTTATGGGTGGCACTGTCGGATATCTGGTACCATATCGGATATCTGTTCTTGATCCTGACCCTTTACGGATTGGCGTCTACGCTGCTAGGCTATGTCATTGGTCTATTCGCGAAGGGGCAGCTGGCCACGTTCGGATGGGTGACCGGAATCCAGGTTCTCACCTTCGTCGGCTACCTGATCGGCTACATATGCGCTTTGTCGTACGCTCCCGTCACAAAGGTCGACAGCATCTTCCTCATCATCCACTTCACGGTGTCGCTCCTGGCTCCCATCGGCAGTGTTATTCGTGGCTTCTTTGTCGCGCTGAACATGTTCTCCACGACGTGCGATGGTGACACGCTCAGTGACAATCCCGGCGGCATGCTCTACTATGGCGGGCCGATCCTGTATCTCATCTTGCAGTCCATCATCTACTTCATCATCCTTGTCATCGTTGACAGTGGCTCCGGCGGCTCCTGGTTCAGGCGCATGACGGGTTCTCGTAGCCGCAAGCCCGCCGCACCAGCGACGACGACGTCCAGCGATGGGGAAGACGCGCCTCGCGAGCACGACCCGCTTGAGATCATGGGCCTGAAGAAGTCGTTCAAGCCGTGGTTCAAGAAGCCCCTCACAGCCGTGGACGACGTCAGCTTCGACATCAAGCGCGGTGAGGTCTTCGCCCTGCTCGGCCCTAATGGTGCGGGTAAGTCGACGACCATCTCGGTCATCCGCGGCGACATCGTTCCCAACGCGGGCGATGTTCTCGTCGAGGGCGAATCTGTCAGCCGCGACCTCGCCTCGGCACGGACGCATCTCGGAGTGTGTCCGCAGTTCGACCCCATGGACCGCATGACGGTCCGCGAGCACCTCGAGTTCTACGCGCGGGTCCGGGGCGTGCAGGACGTCAAGTACAACGTCTCGGCGGTGATCCGGGCCGTGGGCCTCCAGGCGTTCAGCTCGCGCATGGCGCACGACCTGTCGGGCGGCAACAAGCGCAAGCTGTCGCTCGGCATCGCACTCATGGGAAATCCGACAGTGGTGCTCCTCGACGAGCCGTCGTCGGGCCTCGACGCCGCGGCCAAGCGCATCATGTGGAACACGCTGAAGTCGACGGTGGCCGGGCGGTCGATGCTGCTCACGACGCACAGCATGGAGGAGGCGGACGCGCTAGCGGGCCGGGTGGGCATCCTCGCGCGGTCGATGCTCGCGCTAGGCACGATCGACGAGCTGCGCGCGCGCTTCGGCAACATCATCCACGTGCACCTCGTGCACCGGTCGGCGCCGCACTCGTCGGCCGAGGACATGGCGCGCGTGAAGGACTGGGTGGCTTCGCGGTTCCCGGAGTCGGATATCGAGGAGAACACGTACCACGGCCAGATGCGCTTCTCTCTGCCGGCTAGCGCCGTGGATGGGGCCGGCCTGTCCTCCGGTGGTGGGCACGCAGAGATCAGCCAGGCGACCGACTCGCGGAGCGCGATCGGGAGGCTGGTTGTGGAGCTGGAGGAGAGGAAGGCTGACTTGGGCATTGAGCACTTTAGTGTCAGCCCGACGACGCTCGACAAGGTGTTCCTGATGATTGTCGGGGAGCACAACGTCAAGGAGGAGAACTACTGATCTTCCTAATTTTCCTTTTGTGTTCATACCATCTACTATCATGTAGACATGCTGTCTCTTTCTATCTCTTTTTTTTTCTTCCTTCATGTGGAATCCTTCCCTTGTTATACTCAACCCTTTTTGGGCGAGGGACGACACGATGTGTTAATCATGTCGCATATTTGCAGACATACCATCAGCGGCTAGAATCTTTCACTTGTATATCCTTGTTATTCAGTAGTTTGGCGGGTGCGCGGAGGCCGTTTGGTTGTCGGAGGCTGAGTCTTTTAGGTTCCCCCCTGTATGACATCCTCGTCCTTCAGGGTATCTCACCTTGTGGGTGTATAATTCTTGTTAGGTGCGAGGCGTTTCGGTAATTCATAGATGCAATTATATCACCTTAGATTGAAAGGCCTCTTTCTCCCCTTTCATCGGCACATTGGGCATGAGCAGCTATCCCCAAGTCAACCGTGACGAGGCTCGAGGGTATCCATTGGGGATCCAAGATCTGCGGGTAGGTTTCAATGCTTCCTGGGCCACCTCGAACTGTTTACGTAGACAAACGCCAGTCCGATGGCGGTATCTCCTTCAATCTTAATCCTCTGCGCCTCAGCTGTTACTTTAGCATCATGTCTCAACCGGTTCAGGATCGGCACTAGATAGAAACAGCTCTGCTTGGTTCAAGCGGCCAACGGGAAATTTCAAATCTCGTTATCGTGAAGTGAAGGTCTACATGTATTCTAGATGCCCATAGTATACCGACCCAAGAACGCCAAAGCTATAAGATATGCCAGGGGGTATATACCGTCCACGCCAAAGAACAACCGTTTGCACCGATATTGAACCGCGGCGGGGGCTCAGTGCTGCATATCCGCAGCGATGCCCTGCCAGAAAGCACACCTATCCCTCTCCCCTCGGGGCACCTCCTCCATGCGGGTGTCGTCCAGCTCGATGACCAGCCTATCCCCTTCGCCCCACGCGGCCCACTCGGGCGCCCCGTCGTACCGATGGACGTTGGGATCCAGCGCCCTCACGAAGGAGATGTAGTAGTGCATCACCAGGGGCACAATGGGGCGATTGTATGTCGAGTAGCTCGCGGGGCTCGGCATGCTCCCGGGACCCAGGATGGCGTGGCGGTCCGAGGTGTGCGAGACGCCGTGCCCACTGGCGGCGTCCTCGTCGTCCCAGACGTTGTATCGGTACGCCCACGTGTCGTTGTTGTTGGGGGAGTCGGCAGCGGCGGCGCTGTCGAGGACAAAGTTGGTGGGGCATATGAAGGTGGACTCGCCGTAGGCGCGGCTGGCGGAGGGGAACCAGGCTGCGTGCATGGGCAGCGGGTCCATCTTCGGGTAGTGGTCGAGCATCTCGTCGGCCTGGGTGTCTGTGAGGCCGGGGAAGTAGTCCTGCATGAAGGACTTGAACTGGTTCTCGGTCCTTGCGTCGTGGGCGAAGATGGAGCCCTCTGTTCGGAAGCTCTCCTGTCAGTGACTATTCGGAAAACCCCCAAAAAGGGAATAGAGAAGAAAAGGGGGGGGTTAGCTCAGTTCAAGAGAACTGGTAGGGATCTGCGTACCATTTGTCGTGGTCCCCATCATCAGGGGCACCTTGAGAAACTTCCCGGCCTCAAACATGGCGGACGGGGT